>JAOPUI010000125.1:4952630-4963932 GCA_027123135.1 Urophycis floridana | reverse complement strand
ACTGCTATTTAGGTTTTCTGTGAGCTCCTTCGAGGTGTCAGTGTTGCTGATGTCACAGTAGAGCACAGCCAAGTCGTCGTCTGATTGGTCGCACCCTCTTTTTCGCTTGTGAAATTCGCTGTCAAAACAGACTTGATTTGGGGGGTTTTTTCCGCAGCGGATTTTCGCTTTTAGGTGTGCACAGAGTAATTAGAATACGCGCAGTTGTTAATTTGCGAATTTCGCTGCGAATATTCGCTGCGAAATTCCGCTCCGGTGTCGACGGGCCTTGACGCAGGAATAATGCAGGAAAAACATAGGAATAACACAGCAATAATGCAGGAATAACACAACACACATACAAGAATGCTGCACATAAATATGCAGAAATAGCACACACGTAGATTAAAAACACACGCGCACACACCGGAATAACACGTAGGCACGCCACAAGCAAACACTCCATTTCCACATATAGGTTGTACTTGTACTTTACATGTGCATAGGTACACACCTCATCTTCATCTTCATAGGTACACACCTCATCTTCATCTTCATAGGTACACACCTCATCTTCAGATGAAGTCCTGATTACACAGCTTTCTGTCATCCCCGGTTGCCATAGTGATGGCGACGAGGACCGGACGTCCAGGAACGGCCGGCAGGAAAAGCTGGAGTTCAAAGACGAGGAGGAAACGGTGACCACCAAGAGCATCCAGATCACCCAGGCAACCGAAACCACGACGACCACCACCAGGAAACGGAGCGGAGCGACGGGCAGCAAGACTCTGGACTTGGGTGCAGCTGCCCACTACACTGGAGACAGGAGCCCAGAGGATAAAGTAAGCAACGCACTGTGGACATTGTGTCAGGCATACATTACTTTGGGTGATTGGCTGAATGGTTGTTAAGTTATTGAATCGTTTGTGTTGATATAGACGTCTGCCAAGCTGTCCCCCAGCAGTGGTCTAGCAGACCTGCTCATGGTTGACCCTTCATCTAATCCCGGCGCCACAACCGGTAGGACACCTTCAACAGCTTCTCCTGTCAACGCGTGGTTCAGGGTTTAAAAGACGTGCTGCTGCAGTAGATCCCTGTTGTTGTCTTGACGGGGCTTGGTGTGTGTGCTTTCAGGCAGCAGTTCAGAACTCATTGCTGGGTTTGCTGACTTCTCCTCCCCTGCAGCTTCTGCCAGCCTCCCATCCAACGCGGGTACCACACTCTTCTCCCTTTAAAGCTTCACACAGTTTTTTCTGTGTGAATGAACTGTGCTATGACGTGCATTATCTCGCTCTCCCAAAAGTTTTGGAGAGAAACCTTGAATAAAGCAATGAGCAACAAAAACTTATTTGTGCATTGGCTGATTTCCCTCTGTCCATCTGCAGGTGCTGCACCGCCCAATGGGAATGGAGAGTTTGGAGATTGGAATGCGTTTTCTGCTCCACCTTCATCTTCCATGGCTTCTGCTCAGCCTGCCACTGACCTGTTTGGCAACATCCAATCACCCACTGCCCCTGGTAACGCTGCCATTCCCCCCTCTGCTGAGCTTTTTGACCTCATGGGCGGGACAAACCATTCACTTACCAATCAGCATGCAACCATGTGCACATCTCAGAGCCTGACTTTCTCTCTTGGTGGGACGACTGTTTCCATGCCAACAATACCACTTTCCCGCTCCCAACAGGTGGGTGTAGTGCTGTCATACTCATATTTATGTAATGATAAATGTACTATTATCCATTACAGAATCTTGGATATCTAGTTTAGAGAAATAAGTGTTTTTGCAGTAATGGATCCAATAATGGATTTTGCAATAATAATAAAGATAATTTTTGTCCTGAATGAGATAAAGATGTATGGCTTTCTTTCCTGTGGTTCCAGAGCATGGGAGGTCTGATGTCCCAGGGGCCACTGGGGCAGCCACAGAAGGCTGGGGCTGGAGGTCAGACGCCGTTGGGGTCCACCTGGTCTGACCCCTCTGTCAACATCAGCCTGGACTTTCTGTCGTCTGGCCTCAACTCCAAGACGCCACCCACCCTCAACAATATCATCCAGCAGCAAGGTAGACCAGCGGCTCCGCTGCTGTGATTTATCTAGGCCCGTCTGTCACTACCACTCGCAGCTGGGTAGCTTCTCAGGACAGAGTTGTTTGCAACCAGATCCAGAAATTCCAAACTGGTACCGAGGTATTTAGACCAACCGAGACATGGTGTTGTTAAGCTACGCATGTTAAACTATGCATGAGGCAAACTTTGCCTCATTGCCTTATTTTTCCTGAGAGATGTATGCATAGACTCCACACACCAGTACTCAATACTACATTTAAGACCAGTCTGTGCCATGATCCCAATACCCAATATCTGATTGGTGCCTCTCTAGTTGTGATAGATTAACAATTTAAAACTGCTGTAAGTAAGACCCAAGAGTTGAAAAGAGAGAGACACCAAAGAGAGAAGAAGAGGGAAAGATTTTGAAATTAAACAACATTGTCACACACCTGTGATTGACAGGCAAGATGGATTCTCTGAACCAATCAGTTAAGACATGCCCTGATTGGTCAGAAATGAACAGGGCACCATCTACAATCCGACAATAGGATTTTAGCACATAGAGGCAAAACATATACAGTATTCTCACAGGGCATTTCACTCACTAATGGCCGACAGATGGTTCAAACACATTGCTGACCCCCCCCCTTCTATTCCTGCAGGTGTGCCTCCAGTCAATCTGCTGGCCCAGAACTTTGGGGGGCTGAACCTCAGCTCCCCGCCCCCGATCACTCCCATAAGACCAGCCAATTCTCTGATGGGCAGCAACGCCATGGCGATGGGTATGCCTGCATCCATGGCAACGGGTACAATGGGAATGGGCATGAGTGGAATCCCTGTCAACCAAGGCATCATGGGGATGAACATGAGCATGAACATGGGCATGGCGGCTCCCGTGATGATGGGCAGTATGGCTGGCATGGGGATGCCTGCAGCGGGGATGCCAGCCTTGGGCCTGGCACACTCCATGGCCCCGGTCATGGTGCCACCCAAACAAGACGCCTTCGGTAACTTTGGCAACTTTGACTTTGGGAAGTGAGCGAGTAGTTCTTTCATGTGTGCATGTATGCGATGTATATGTGAAAGTGAAGCAGAGAGAAAGACTTAAGAGACCACAGAAAGACTGTACCTGAAGGACAACGTCATCGGTTTCCCATCTAGCTATTGTTTCTCAGGATTCCAGTTGGGAGTCGCCATGTTTTGGACTAATAAAGGGGGGGGGGGGGCAGGGGGTTCAATGGTGCTCTTAAATAGTGTGAGACACGGACCAGCGCGTGGACTATGAAGTGTTATTGCGCCAGTTGACCACTAGAGGGAGGAATAGGTGTCTCACGTATGCAGTGTTATGGTGTTGTTTCTTCAGTCCCATTTAATTGCCCACTTATTACAAAATGGATATTAAACAAAAACAGATCTGTTCTGTCACATCAGCTAATCTTTTTGTTTAATCATGATTTCCATGTGTAGCATCTCTCTGTGGTATAGCCTACCATGGCTTTTTTTTTGCCTCAAAATAAAGTGTATCCAAGAAAGTTAAATTCTATTGCTTACTTGGGGATGAAGATTAGTTCTGACCCTAACTCTTTCATAAAGATGTGTCTCAAAACATTGGACAGTCAAATACAAATGTTTGATGGGCTGAAGGAAGTGTTAACAGTGTTTGCGTCATTCCATTGTTCCTTAAGTCCTTTTTAAGAACAATATTCCATATAATTTTGAATTTAGCTGTAGTATGTTTTTACTGTACACAAAATGTTTGCTAAAAGTAGTTGGAGTATGTTAAAGCTTAGCCTATAGTTTAACAACTATGGCAGGAAAATGCATCTAAATAGTCCTTGACAGTTAATTTCACATTTAAACCTCTCTGCTCCTAAATAATTAAACTATCAGCAATGCAACATAATCATAGCCTGCTCCAAACTATTCTCAATTATTTGCCCAAGCGTTGTTAGATTTATTACCCAGCAACACTCATCAATAACATTTTCGTAAAAATGTCAGCCCTCGGGTCAATATTGTTGCAATGGTAATTTTGCCGATGTATGACTTTTGTTACTGGAGGAAGCTGTTTTTTCTTCCCCATAGGAACATTGTGTGTGTGTGTGTGTGTGTGTGCATGTGCGTGTGTGTGTGTGTCAGAGAGAGACTCTGGGAGAAGAGAAAGTGTGATCTAAGTCATTGTTCTCACATCTATTAGTGTGCAGATACAGCAAAGAAGAGCCTTGTGGTTCTGCACTCCCAATGACCAAATCTTTATTTTACTATACTCAGAAGGATTATTCCATGGCTGTTTCTTTGTTCATTGTCTCGCAAGGTTATGTTTGTATACTTGAAAGCTACTAAAATACTTTGTATTAAACTGTGAATGATAAGAGTAACTCCTTTTTTCCTTTGCAGTCCTTTTTTTTCATTGAAACGTACACGTATCTTTGTAGCTTCTCGGCAACTCATTCAATTATATCATGAACAAATCCTATCAATCAATCAATCGTGTTTTTTAATGGTGTTTATTGTGAAAAAGAACAGAAATAAATGAGAAGCTAAATGACAACAGCCTTCAGCGCGTGAGTGCAGGCCTTTATTGGCCCAGTGGTTCTGGAGGGGAACCCCGCGCGCCGCCACCGTTTAAATACTGGCTTACGGTTGGAGGGTCGTTAGTTTAACCGAAAACAAACGGTTCGTTTCTCCAGCACGGCCGACACCAGACACCATGGAGGGACAGCGCAAACGAAATGTGCAAATGCATTTTGAAAATATTGATCAGACAGAAAATATCGACCATTTAATTCCAAAAAGTAGACAAGTGAAGGATGAGTTAGCAAAAGATACCATGGGAAGAAATCAGTGGGGGGGCAAAGAGCAGGGACGAGCCATTATCGGAGATAACGTCGTGCTGCTGCCCATCGCTGTCCAGCACAAATGTGCAGCCTGGCCCTCCACGGACACTTCGTCGAGTGAAAAAACTCATTTTGCTCCGGCGCCCGGAGGATCGGGGGATATTGGTCATCAACGGGATGCAAGTCCAGGCGATACCCAAGCCTTGTTCCAATCCCAAGATGGGTATTATTTACCTTTCAACGTGAGCGGTCAGCTCCCGTCCATCAGCACCTTCCAGGTGTTCCAGAGGTCCGCGGCCAGCGCCGTCACACCGCCGGCCAGCCGAGCGGCTCCGGAGCACTCCGCCTGCACCGCAGGCCTGGACCCCGCTGTCCCACCGTCAGATGGAGGTGAGCTCTGTGTGCTAAGTAGTCCTAGATGTTCTTCATGTTTAGAGTCATTTACTTACTCTTGACTTGGTGAATGTTTTTTAAGCAATAGATTGTTGTTGGTGGACGTTTTTCAGTCGTAAAACTTTTTGTCAGGTGAAAAAATAGCTCACAAATTATAATTTGCATTATGTATGTGTTATTTTGTTTCATCCCACAAAGAAAAAGTAAAAGCCCCGGTTCTGACGGAGACACCGTATAGCAAAGACAAAAGGAGCTACATCAAAAGGCCGATGAATGCCTTCATGGTGTGGGCTCGCCTACGTCGACATGCCCTATCCAAAGTCAACCCTCAAGCAAGCAATTCGGACATCAGCATTCAGCTTGGCAGTGAGTGGTGCAGGCTGAGTGAGGACCAGAAGATTCCTTACTACGAGGAAGCTCAGAGACTGAAACACATCCACCAAAAGCAGTTCCCTGGTAAGAACAACTTCAAATGGCACTTCTGGCAGAAAAATGGTGTGTCTTGGAAATATGATAGTGACACGAGTAGGACCCTAATTATGAAATAGAGCTAATTATAAATAGCTATTTCATGTTGATCATCAATGCAAAGGCACTTCTGTTCGATATCAGTGGAATCAGTAAAAAGTCACATTGTGCAGATTTAACCGTTAATGGCAGAAATGCCACTTGACCTGTTTCTACTTCAGGGTGGAGCTATCATCCCCAGAAGAAGAAGGGATGTCCAGGAAACAACCTCCCCAGCCCCTCTGAGCCGACTCAGGCAATGAAAGAAGCACCGGTACCTTCATGTCTACCACCTGCCACCACTCCCAGCCTCCCATCATCAACTTCTTCCCTCCCTGTATTTTCTCCTCTGGCTGGTGGCTGGCCATCCAAAGCGTCAGACCCTCGGACCTTCCACGCACTAACCCCCTACCCAGGCCACTCTCTGTCCCCCAGGCCTGCCCATGCACTCACCAGCTACCCCCAGGGGCTTATTCAGGGCCAACATCCAGACAGAAGATTCCTTCCTGGGCCTTCTTCGTCCAGCATGGTCTGCTCCTTTCCTCAGAGCATCCCCATGTCCTGGTCCAACCCAGCTCTCTCCAACCTCTACTCTGCATCTTCTGCTTTGATCCCACACCCACTCAGTTATTTGTCGAACCCACACTTTGGGCCCTACTACCCCCAAGGTTTCTTCCCTGGACTCCAGTATTACCCTCAGAGGTGAGGACAATTATCATCACCGCAGCCATCCAAGTCTGGTTGGAAATGGCTGAATTTCTACATTGTCCATACTACAAGTCAAAATGACCCTAATCCCGCTCTGTTTTGTAACTGAAGTGGGTTTTTCAGTCTCTCCTACAGCTACCCGGACACTGGCCCTGCCATGGCTAATGTGATTAGCTACTATGAGAGCCACCCGCAGAGGCAGGAGGCTGCGCTGGATTACCTGCAGCGTGAGCAGCAACAGGCCGGGGTACGTGACATTAGCCCACCAGGCCCCCAGGGGGCTTACCCGTATGCTACCCAGACTTTTGGCCTGTGTTTTCAGAATCTGACCAGCACACTGGACATAGAGGCGCTGGACAGGGTCCTCAACAGCACTGGCGCCACAGCAATGGGCCTCAACCAAAGCCACCAGGTCCATAGCCAGCAACAGCAGCGGGAAGAAGTGGAGGGATGTATCGAAGATGATAATGTTGTGGAAGTGATCTAGGGAACATTCAGCACACAGTTCAGCGAGATCAGCTGTTACACTGCACAATCACTTATCACATGTCCTTTGTCAACTGCGTTTAGTTTTTGAGTTTTAAAGGTGCATCAAATGTTTGGATGAAAATGTACACTTGTCTTATATATATATCTTATATATATATACTTTTGTTTGTATACATCGGCCGTTGTCATGTATTCAAGCACATGAATGTGTTCATGTAATTCCTACATGTGTTAAAAACTAACATTTTAAACAAGTAGACTGTTGTCCATTCTGTCTCATCCCAAGTTATTTTCACTAAGTGGAAGTCAGAGAACATGGACAATTGAAACAAGTAACCGCCTGCAAAATGTTCGAGCACTGGTGAAATCTCGGTCGTGTCAACAATATGCCGTCAGTAAATAAACATCAGAATTCAGTAATGTCGTTTCATTTAGTTGACTTGGCCTTTGCAAATTTGAATGCAAATATACAGTATGTGTAACACATGTAAATATAGGAAAATGTGACCGCTTTGATTCGGGCCGGGGCAGGTAGCACACGCGCACAAATACAAACAATGTTCATTAAATATATGCGCTGGACAACATAGTGTACTCAAAGTGTAATAGCCCCGTTACAAGTGGAGTGAATGTACACTTGGTATTACATACCTCTTTAATTTAACTTCTGTCTAGAACTGAACAATACATCTATTTGCAGCATTATTGATGAACGCGGTGCTTTGGTTAAAAGCATCAGTGGTAGCCTACTTAGGCTACATTTATGATGTATAGAAACACTATTGGTTAAACTATGGGAGGCAAGACAGGGGAAATGTAAGAAGAAACACAAACACATACTCAAAGATAAAACAGAACAACACACAGGCAGACAATATACACAAGCGCGCAAACAAAGACATAATGGTTTATGGTCTGTGAATCGGACTCTGGATTGAACCGAAAACTGGTAGTGACAGGTTTATCATCCAATGAGATCCGCAAGCGTTTGCTTTTGTTATGTGATTGACACAATACGTGGCGAATAGTATGTGTGGATATCAGTTAGGGGCGTTTCCAGGAAGAGTGGTTACATTTTCCTGTAATGGCGGACCAGACAGACAGCGAAACTATCGGGTTTAACGATAACAGGTAAGCCATATGCCAATAACGTAACATATTGCAATACAATGGAAAAAACGAGTCAAAATGTTAAAGATGTGAAAGATGTTTGCAAATGTGGGGATGCAATGTTGCTTTGGCAAACAGTGATGTTGCTTTCAAGTGGACCACGTTAGCTAGATAGCGTTTTAGCTAGCAAGCCAGGATGTCCAAGCCGCTGTTCCATGGTCATTCATCACCGCACTGTAGCACACGCTGCTCACACTACAACTGCAGACACCACATTTGCCCCATTTATGTGGACCACTTGCGTATATATTGTAATACGACTAAAATGCGTGTTAATTACCGATATTTGATCTATTTGGTGGTAAGATTATATTACGCAGTCGATCAGTCAGTCAGCAATATGGGTTCTATCGAAGTTATTTTAGATTGACGCGTTTCGTGCGTTTTATTTTGTTAACAAATATTTACCAAGTCATTCAAGTATGTTGCATTTGTTGGTGCGCTTCAACAGCAAGCTGGATCCAACTGTTCAGACGTCATCAATCAGCAACGTGGGTGGGGTTTAAGTTGGTGTCATCTAACCATAATATGGTAATGTTTTGGTCTGCCAGAATGGCGCAGCAGCCCGTGCGGTTCCGCGGCCCTGCTCCTGTCCAATCTCCAGTGTTGCGTGGCCCACCCCCCCTCCTCAGACCGCCACCTCCTCCTTTTGGAATGATGCGGGGACCTCCGCCACGGCCCCCGTTTGGACGGCCACCTTTTGACCCCAATATGCCACCAATCCCCCCACCTGGAGGCATGCCACCACCAATAGGACCTCCTCACCTACAGGTGAGCCGCATGGAGTTGATAGACCTCTCCTATAGCTATGCTAGGATGCAGTGAGCAACATGTTCTCTAAGCCAAACTGTAGCATACTGAAATACTGATACTTTGATGTGTGACCGCATGAGATGTGCATTGTCTACTTCTGTACATTGCTTCATAGCTCACTGTCCTTTTCAGTGGCTCTAAAGTACCTGGGAATAACTGGCCCAGTTTGGTCGATTAAAAAAAGATGATGGGTCAATAAGCAAGCACCCTATTTTACCAATGATCTATTTGTTGATACATTGCTTTGTGTTTCAAAATAAAAGTTGCACTTCATGGCAATATAGAAATTGATATAGAAAGTGATGCATTTGACTGTTCAACCCAATTTTCCTTTTGCTTGAACACTAATAACCTGAAGTGCATATGTGCATGTGGATGAGTTGGCGCTCGTTGAACTCACTCCTGTGGTAGAGCTATGATCTCATTCAAGAGTGTGCTTTAAAATTTATATCGACCAGTAGTGCAGCCATCTGGCAGAGGACCCATGGATCTGAGTGTCGAAGGAAATTGATTCTGGAGGATGTAGTCCTTGCTAGCATTAATGACACCCTAACAGTTGCTCTCTGAGTAAGAGTGAAAGCTGAATCGAGGTATGATGTGAGTAAAACTGTTTCTTAATGGCCTCTGAATTCCACTAGTGTTTGTATTGCCTGATAACTCTCATCATTGGCCTCTTCCCTTTTGCCGCAGCGACCTCCATTCCTACCGCCGCCTATCGGCAACATGCCTCCACCTCCAGGAATGCTGTTCCCTCCCGGAATGCCCCCAGTTTCAGCAACTGTAACACCGGGAATGACCCCAGCTGAGGAGATCTGGGTGGAGAACAAAACGCCAGAGGGAAAGGTATGCTGGGGGTTGTAATGAGGCCAATATTATAATGTTGGGAAGATGGGGAAGTGACACACTCTTCACTCCCCATCTTCCGGAAGAGACTCAAGACTAGGGGTGAACGATTTTTTGGAAAAGGTCTAATTGTGATTTTTCTGGCAGATTTTGCGATTTCGATTTGATTCACGATTTTCTGCAAATCGTGCTATATTCACAATGTACAGTAACTTTTACAGATATGACAGAAAATTACATAATTTCATTAAAAAAAGTCCATTGCTCTAATGCAAGAATGAAAACTAAAGTTAAGAATTGATTTCAAGAGTATTTATTAAGAAACATGCATGCACAAGTTAAATAAAATACAAAACAATTCCCAAAACACAAAAACAATGTTAAATAAGTAATTAGAAAAACAAATTGATCATTATCAATTACCAAATAATCTTGCCCAACAGCAGTAGGCATGGGTTAAGGTCAGCCTTTTATGCCTCAAGAGAACTAGCTGATCAACATTTATAGCAGCCGTTAAAGTACTTTATTCAACCCTAGAATAAAAAACCTGGGCTCTCTTTTTACAGAAAGTGAAAAGTACCGTAATGGTAATAAAATAAAATTCTTACCAAAACAAAATTACCCTACCTCTTCCCTTCTGAAAAATATGTCAGACATTAGGTGGGTCATTCATTTATGGCTCAGCAGCACCAAAATATTTCCCTGATAGCATTTAACATGGCAAAAATAGCGAATATTTCTTTTAAACAAAGGCTGATACCACAAGTCAGGGTGAAGTGCATAACAATCTCAAAACTACTAAAACAATGACTTGCTTCCCTGATATCTCTAAATCACTCTTTACAGATTTTTGGTTAAGAAAACCAGCATGTCAACCTTTGACGGTTTTAGACATGAGCGCTGTGTGTGACAACATTGCCACTAGCACTCAACAATCTCTGATGGTGAACTGGTAGCTAGAATGCATAGGAGTTTACAAGCTGTTATGTGAATGTACACGTACAGCTGTGGGAGGGAATCATGTATCTTCTGTCTTCTGAGGATAATTTTCAGTCTGTCTTTGGTGACCGTGTGAACAGACACCATGTCCTTGCCAATGTAGTGTGTAATGACTGTCGTTATCGCCCGGTGTCTTCGGTTGCTCTTATCACATGGAGTTACACTGGTAAAAGATGCTGTAGTTGTCGTCTGTTTGCTACTATGGGCCTGAGTAGTCGACTTTTTTGTCATACACTCGTCATGCAGATTCCCGTGGTGATTTTTCAAGAGACGGTATAAATCGGTTGTGTTTCCACTGGATGTTGCAACTTTAGGTTTTGCACAGTACTTGTGTCTGGTGCATGTCTGTAGCCTCAAACCCGAAATACTCAAATCTGAAATCACAATTTTGATCACAAAACGATAAATTGTTCAGCTCTACTCAAGACCCACTTATTCACCTGAAACTTGTTCTGGTGACTTTCTTACTGTATTAGCAGCAATGAAATGTTTCACCTTCTTATGACAAATGTACTC
>JAOPUI010000125.1:4921261-4931656 GCA_027123135.1 Urophycis floridana | reverse complement strand
GCCCGCCCCCCCCCCCCCCCCCACGGCCAACCCCTGCCCTTTACCCCCGTTCGCCCCACGGGGGTGGTTTGCCCGGGGGGGGGTGGCAGGGGGCCCGGCGGCCGGCCCCCCCCCCCGCCCAGTCCTGTCCCACCGAGAGGGCTGCGGAGCTAATTGAGCGATGTGTTATAGATTATGTGTCCGTCTGTGTGCTTCAAGCCCACCCGGGTGGGGTGCCATTAAAAGGCCACGGAGGGAGGCTTCCTGTGCAGCTCATTAAATGCCTTGTCGCTTGCCATTATGTTGCATAAAGAAGAAATTGATTGGCGATGTGCCTGAATCATACTCAGTCGGCAGACACAGGGCGGGTCAGGGCTCTGTAGCCGCTGTGGCCCGATGGTTTATTCCACTTCCTGTGTGTTCTTGTTGCATCACAATAGGAAACCTTTTATTATTATTATTTATTTGTTTTTATGGGGAGGCTAGACAGGCATCCAAAACGAAAACAGATTTGGACTGTAGTCCCTGCTGGAGAGTTGTGACTGTACTGGGCAGCCCTCTCAATTCAATTGCATCCAGTGTAACAGCGCAGTTGTCTATGCAGCAAAACTAGTCTGCGTGCCACATACAGTAGAATGTAGTTTAGCTTTGCTTAGAAGAGCTTAATGTAGCACCCCAAAAAAGTACTGTTTGCTATGTGTTATTATAATTGAGCTTACAGAGAACATTTTACTTGATAATTGCTAGTAGATTCGGTATTCAGATTTGATTCAGTATTATAGGATTTCAGAAATAGAATGGCATGTGTGTGATGTAACTAGATTAGTTCATTACCTATTTAATTCCTCACATGATTAAAAAAAAAAAAAAAAAAAAGATCAAAAAACAAACCACTGTCGATGTGAACTTCACTGGCAAAGCATAGAAACTGCAACATGATTCAAGAACGATAGTTTATATATTTTTGAGGAATGCTTATTCTTTGTTTGGTGCCGTTGGTCTTCCTGTTGGTTTGAGATAAAACCTCTGATGAATACCTGTTAATCAAATACTGAGAACCATAACGTGACTGTGTGAACCATGTTTTATGAAGACAAATCATTGCTCTAGAATGCACAAACTTCTATGGGGGGTTGTAAACATCCATTCATCCAATCCAGAATGTATTCATATAGTCCATATACATGTTGACCTCTCAATGCACTGCAGTATTGACACGTATGCGCAGGATACAGTATACAGTACAGTATGATCGACAAATATACTTATCGTGAGTCCCTTTGGATAAAAGCATCTGCTAAACGCCCTAAATGTAAGCTACTGATGCTATGTAAATCATCATTCACTACTACTGCATCAAGCCCAACCTTAGAGGATTTATTTATCTGGCAACAGGGAAATTTAGCCGTGTTGTTGTTTCATACCAAGCTGATTCAGCCCTATTCAAAAACCTTAAGTGTTGCCATTGTCCATCATCATCAAGGTTAATTCAAAACAGCAGTGTTAAAACAAGTTCTAGTACAATTCTGTACCGTACACCGGTCAAAGATACCTCATGTTGTTCTTCCACACAGCAGCTAATTTGAAAAGCTGCGTCTTGCTGAAGTGACCAATAGCGTATGAACTGATGAATGGACAGACTTCCTCACCGTCACTGCTGTGACTTCTGTCCTTGTTCTGGTGCAAGTCATGTCACGAAAATAGCCTCTAAACTTGACACCCTTTTGGCATCTTGATCAATATCTTGCCATGCATGTGTTTTAGTTTTCCATTCAAACTAAATCAAACATTTATCAACAGTGGTAGGGCAGAAGGCATCTTTTGTGGATTACCACTCAGTTCAGAGAATATACACACACTTTGAAGTGAAAAATGGAACACCAAAATCGGGGAAAATACTAATGTTACTAATACTAATGTACTAATGTCATGGAACGTATTGGTTTTACAATAAAACGTTGTGAATAGAATTGTAGTGATTAAAATGTATTGGTCAAACAGACTTATGTTATGGCTACACTTGGATGTTGAATTTGAATATACAGGCATTGTATCTATGTTGTTATGTATATCTCTCATTATCAGCTAAATTCCTGAAAACCTCTGTGAAACTGTGTATTGTAGAACTTTACCACCACTAATCTCTGTCACAACCCAGTTACATCAATGTAGCAAATCACACCATAATGGGTTTATTTGTAAAGAAAACAACATTGGAATGTAAAGGCGGTCACATAATTTAATAAAGCTCATATAAACATTAACACAATTCATTTATTCTTTCGTGGCATGTAAAATATTTGCAGTAAAAAATGAGGGTAAATAAACTCTGGGTAGACAACAAATGAATGTATGGTATTTGATGACTTCTGATTCAGTAATGTTTGGTTAAGTGACCTTTACTAACATGATCAGCTATGTTATGATCTGGGAGCAACATGATCCTCCCAGATCCTCACTACTGGATCCACACAGCGCTCTTATGTTCACCTGCTTGTCCCTTCTAATGACCACACAATGCTTTCTGCAGATCACCACCACCGTTGTAAACCCAGAACACACGCGACTCCTTAGATCTGCCCACTCTCATGTCCACAGTCACCCTGTATGTACGCCCTGAGCAAGAGGCCTGACCCTCTCTGTTCCATAGTGACCTCAAGCTGTAGTTGACTTGGGATGGAAGTGTCTGCTTAAAATGATTACAATGAAAATACCAAAAAAGGTGACATTGAGCCATCTTTCTGTGCACCAGTGCCAGCCTGAGCGTTGCTCCCCTACTCCCCTCCTATACCCTCCTCACTAATCCTGGTCCATAGCTCTCTGGCGGTCGCTTGGTGTTTGTCTTTGATCCGTGCCTTGGCCCATAGAGACACTGGTAATCCCAACACACAGAGACAGCGTAGGCCCTCTGGCCTGTCCTCTTGCTGCAGTGCAAGGCTTGGCTGTCTCCTCTCATCCACGTCAGCGTTCTTATCGTGCCCCATGTGCTCCGCTCTGCCACCGCCCTGAGAGTGCCCAGGCTTGGTGACACTGCTGATGTATGGATGTAACCACGGCGACGGGATCTGTATGTTCCAACAACAAGCGGCCATGGCGTCTGTGCATTGCACGCGTAGTAGCTGCTGTTTGAAATGAACAGAACGTGTTCTGGCAGGTTCTTCTACTGCTACCTAGATTTGATATGCCTCATGTACACCTTGCTGTTGCAAGTTTTGTTTTAATAAACCAAGGTTATTACACGTTTAATCCACCTTGACATGCTACACATGCAGTCAAAAATGAGGTCACATTGTAAACTGTTAAACGTAGTAGCAAGAGTTGTGTTTTAGTCTGAATCTTCCTCTGGGCCTTATCATGTCTTTTTGTGAATGGGGACCACTGTGTGTTTGGGAAGGTTGTATCAAGATATGTAGAAACAAGTATTTTACTTCTTATTTCACTTACCTGGGTAGTAGTGGGGGCCTTACAGGCGTGAAGACCCATGAAAGACCAAAGGCACACCCATGAAGGACAAATGTTGTAAATTATCTCAAATGATCATGTGGAACATATCAGTAGGTTATTTAACATCAGAGCAAAACATTTCCATATATTTAGTTATTTCTATATGTCTTCATTTGTATGTTTTCTTGTTTTTAATTTTAAGTGTTTTGATCCCCCGAAGAGATTGTTACAACATTATGAATTATATCATAATAATACTGTAGAATAATTACATAGGGTATTTTCATGGCCTATTCACTGCATTTTTTGTTAAAAAATGCAAGTCATTTGTTATTTTTACTATTTTACTATTATGCAAATAATGAGGTCATATTCAAATCCTTAAATAAACACCGGTGGGAAAATATTGAAATATGTTTGCAATGTTTTGAACAAATTGTGGAGATTGGATGTTATAGGTGGACACTGTACCTCGTGACACAGCAGTCACGCGCTTTCCAGGAACCCGTCAGGAAGAAGAAAAACAAAACAAACCCGAGAGCTCTACGCGTGGACTCCATTGACGACTGCCTAATTGTCATCAACATAGGAACCTATACAGGGTCTAACACGAAAGAAGACGTTTCTGTTGCTGTTCTTAAGTGAGTAAAGAGTTCGAGGGGTTGGATTAGAAAACTTTATCAAGCATAACTTGAGTGTTTCGTTACGGAAACGGTGCAGGCTGTGGAGTTAGCTTGCAGGCTAGGCTTGTTGTATCGGACTTGCTGGGATGAAGGGGGCGGACGGAGGCCATACTGTGAGCTCCTGGCGAAAGAGAAGCAAGACAAAATGTCGTATTTTATACACCATACTGAGAAAGTGGACGCGAAGAGTAGCATCGTTATTGTAGCTGGTGATTTGTGGTCGTTTTGCAACAACTGTTTGTAAACCGCAATCACGATTAATTTAATCAAAAAGCTCACCACCCAACAACCTGTCAAAATACACTGTCACTGTTAGCTATCTCTTCTCAAATAGTTACATTGTGGAAGATTTATGTATCACCAATAGGGACAATTGATCAGGAAGCGTGTACTTATGTAAGAACATTTTGTTCGATCGAAATGTCCAAGTTGGAAAATATTACAACTTGCCTTATGACTGATCTTCATTAGTTGCCTGATTATGAAAACAGTGTGTGTTGTGTGGTTACTGTGGATTGTCGTGATCTGACGCTAGTGTAAAACACCTAATACAACTAGGTCAGTGCAATGGTTCCCAGGCAGAGACACGAGACACGCCCCCCGACCATTCACCACTGAGGGACACAGCTCGTGCTCCAGAAAATTCCATGTGATCGAGAGTACTGTGTACAAAAACACCATACCGTCGGTTCTAACGTTGAGCATGGCCAGCCCTTACACAAATATTTGCAGTTAATTTTGGTAGAAGGGTTCAGTTGCTTTATTTGTCTGTCAGATGCTGCATAGTTTATCTGACAAATTGTGGTTCGAGGTTGGCTTTGTTTATTCGTGTGTATCGAATAACGATAAACCACCAAAGTAATCATGCAATAACATTTTTATGGGTTAGTAGATTTGTTTGGTGCTTGTAGTAGCTATCTAGGCCATGGACACAGGCCTTCAAATTGTTTATCTTCTGTCTCGCTCTCAACCTAGATTGAAACGGGTTGTGTTTATCGTGAAACAGCTATCAGAGTGACAGCCTCGCAGGGCCATTCGTAGAGGTTTAGGGGCGGGACTTCAGCATTATTCGACCAATCTAGTAAAGGAATTACGTGGGTGTTGGCACAGTATAACTAGGTTGAAGATTTGTTTTGTTTTGCACAGACTGTACCTTGAGTGCAGACTGGGGAGATGGCAATGCTTTTCTAGTGGTGCTTGCATGAGAGGTTGGTGTTTTTAAGTGCATTTCTAACGTCTACACCCTTTTTCAATCCAACGGTTTTCCTGGTCCTTGATGGATTTTCTAACATGTTTTAGCATATGAACAAAATAATGTGTATTTCTCTATTTTAATGGGATTAGCCTTTGAAAGGTAAACGGAACAAAACCTAAATTGTAACCTACCTAACATACGACATGTATTGGTTCAGGACAGTGCTTACTTAAAAAAAACGTTTTGGGGAGAAATTAATTTCCTGTATACTAGTGTCTTTGCTGGCCTCTTAATTTTTTTTTTGAGAAGCTGCAAATGGGCGATAAATGCTGGTTTTGTCAGGATTGGATACAACTATAAGACATACATTAACCACCCAGATCTAGACCCCATGAACCAAGAGCCCAAATCACCTTCAGCTGCTGTCTTAAGAGACTTACTGTAGTAAGCATGTTGTGTTTTGTTATAGACTTTGCACTCGGGCTGAACAATGGGAACAAATACGTTGTTACCTCAATAACCTGCAGGTTGTTAGACCACATTGTTATAACCCAATATCAATTCTCATTCTCATGCGAATGCCGCTGGCGGGGGTTGTATGGAATGGGGTGCCATGGCCCTTGTTCTTCTGAGCACTAGCGTCTCTGATCGGTACTGATGCTTCCTCACTTTCCTAGCAATGTGTATTAGCAATGTGTTTTCTATGTTACTGCTCTTATTTGCTTCTCCACACTATAGTTGTGGGATCATCTGCCATTCACAGCAAACATGCTACCATATTGTACACAACCACAATCATGGGGCTTGATTTGGAGAGAAGAGCATTTAGCCGAGGCTATAAAACTATTGTGACTATTAACTAATTAATGTAGTCCTTTAATTAATCTCCATTCTTATTTCAAAATGGTAGGATACATATAAAGGCTTTGTATATGTGCATAGTGTTTGCCAATAATCGTATTTTGCTTCAGTAAATGGTCAAGTTGTTGCATATTCTCAGTATCATAAATAGAGGCATTAACTATCGTGTTGATATAAATATATCTAAATATAATTAATTCATTTACAATGAGTATTGAGAGTTGAAGCTTTAATTTTCAGCTTTCTCTTTTTGTGCTGTGACAAGTGGTGCTCTCGTAAGTGTCATAGGCACTAAGGATTGTGTGAGTGCAATAGGCACCTATTCTCTCAGGTGAAGAAAAGTTCACATGATTCAGGATGAAGCACTGTAGCATGATCCAGGAAATGATGCAATTCCTGTCTTCTCGAGGGGTTGGACCACGCTAGTCTAGCGTGTTTAACTGTCTATGCAGATGCTTACAGCAGAATATGTGTCCATCTGTTGGTGTTCAAGGCCCCATGGTTACATGTATTAACATTATGTGTACGTGGTGCCCATGGGCATCAATGGGCCATTGTACTAGCCAAAAAAAGACTGTCCAGCGCAGTCACCTTCCCAGGCGGCTCCCCCGCTGGTATGCTCATGAACTAGCCTACTCACTCAGCTAGTCTTGTTGTAGCTCACTGAGCTTCATGTACACTTCAATGTGTATATTATCTAATGCAATGTAAGTGAGCATGTGGTTTATATTGTAATCGACAATTAAGAAAAATAACTCGCACTGGATGTGTTCATAAAGGAAATGGACATGTTTACATGTTCTGTTAAAAATGGCAGGTTTGGGCTTTAGTTTGGTCTAAATGTAAGTCTTTTTTCACTTTAGACAGACACTCTACGTATAGTAGAGTGTTAGAATATAGGAGCCCAGTTAACCTGCCTGCGTTTTACAGGGCTAGAAATAGGGAGACACATTTAGCAATATTCTGATATAAAACACAAATATCCCATTTTGGTTTTAAAGTATGAGCACCTCACTGCAAATTACCTATTAGGAGTAAAATAGGTCAATATCATTATGTGGATGTGATGATGTCTTGCTCATTGTCTCACTTGACGTTTATGATGATGTTACATTCATGGTTTAATAGCTACCCGGTCTTTAAGCCTCGTGCCTTCAGAAAACGGGGCTACTTGACCGCTCTGATGCATCCTGACATCCAAGCCTGCGAGCTCCGTGCACCGAGAAGGTGTTGTGGAAAGGGATGGGGGTACGGGGTGGCTCTTGTCGTCATTGGGCTGATGAAAGAGGTGGAAAGAGAAGGACCAAGAAGAGATGAAAAGGAGCTGACTTGGACTTCCTGTTATGCAGAATCTTCTGTTTATTGCACAGAGGAGTCACAAGGCTTTTTTTTTCGTGGAGAAACACAATTAGTTACTTGTTGAAAGCAGGGTGGACTTGTTTGGTATGTATGTGCAGAGTCAAGCCTTGCATCTTGCTGGTTGCAGGGAAGTTGACATCCAGCACACAGACATCCGTTTCATCTGGAGGTGTAATAAACATCACAGTGTTGTTTGAGAAGCAGTACTTCAACATGCAGAAGTCGTGTTGGAAGGCTTCTTGGCTGTGACTCCACAATCAATTTCTGGTAGAATGAGCTGTTGTGTAAGTCAACGGTAAACGGTAAACAATGGAGACGATCTATATGCTGCCTTTTAACCACTGATTCAGCATCCGTTGCCTTGCTCAGATGTTTGCACATTGGCAGCAACTGCTCTGAAAAATTGTAAAACCACATTGAAAAACGCAGTATGCCATTTTTGAATGTACAACCCTGTTTCCAGCCATCATGTGATTTAGTCCACATCCTCTATTCTATGTTGTTCGCCCCAGACCCAAAGCACAGCGAGACCCACATCACAGCAGAACAGAGGCGAGCGGACCAACAACAAACCTAATCCAGTTTCCAGGCCCGCAGGCAGGCACTCTGCAGAGACTGCAGATCTCTGTGGCTGCCGCCTTCCCCCCAGCACTGTGCCCCTCTGCTGGCCACATTCAGCCTCACACCGCTGGGACTGGAGAGGAGGCCCAGAGGTTCCCCCCCAACTGGGACTTAGAGCTGAGTCTGGCAATGCCTCAGGTAAGTGCTGGGAAAAGAGGGATGGGGGGGGGGGGGTGAAGTGATGATGTTGACCGAGTACTTAACATTCCACAGATAGAGCTGTGGAATGTTATTTTGGATTCATTTCACTGCATTTTTACTCCACATCGATGCCATTGCTGCATTTTGTAGGGGCTGTAAAGGCTGTGGTTTAGTGGCTAGATCTTTTTCACTAAATTTGAAAAATGTGCTTGTCCTCGCTTGAAAAATATGCTTGCCCTAGTAAAATATCTGTGATGGAAAATAGGTAGAAGTTATGTCAGTCACGTCTGTTAATAAAGTATATTCATTCAATGTAATGTTAATTTAAAAGTGGTGAATTTATATTGTGTGAATTTTTGTGTGTATTGCATTTCTTCAGCCTGTTTATTTCCGATGTGTCTGCAGCCTAGCATCAGTGGGATGGAGCCTCCCTTTGGGGATGCGTTTCAGAACTACTCATTTGCTGACCAAGCCCTGACCAGCACTGACCTGCTCAGCAGCAGCTCTGACCCCGACTTCATGTATGAACTGGTGAGTAGCCAGACACATACTGGCAGACTCGTACACACACAGGAAGAAACGCACGTGTGCTATCTGGAGCAGAGCAACCAAGCAGTGGCCGACCCTATATCATGTCCACAGTGAACACACTAACCAAGCAGTGGCCGACCCTATATCATGTCCACAGTGAACACACCAACCAAGCAGTGGCCGACCCTATATCATGTCCACAGTGAAAACGTGTACACTTTGGGAAGAAGTGCAAATGGGCAAGAATATCTTGTGACCACATTTTTCTATGCCCAATCTTCATGCAACATGGCAACACTAAGATCTAGGCGACGTCACCACGCAGTATATTTCGATTGTGTTTTCTGATGAGGTCCTCGTATGGCAACACAAAGCACCTGCCGCCCCTAGCAACAACACCTAAATTGACGTTGGTTTGGCCGGTAGAGATTTAGATTCAGATGAGTTTTTCTCTCTCTGCAAATCAGAAGAAGAGGCCCACTAGTAGGTGTGGATGGAGATGTGTCAGGCAGGTGCTGCTGGGAATGGGTTGGTGGTGGTCACCCGATGACATGTGTGAGTCAGCGCTGCACCGTGCTTCATGCTGCCCAGCGTTATGCATCTCATATCATGACCACGTGACAACACTTTTTTTATTTATTTATTTATTTTTTCCGGTAGTTATTGGTACACAAGCGGTAAGCGTCACACTGCCTTTCCTCTGCACCTCGTATAAAGCCTGCTGCAGTGGAGCAGCACGCTGCTGGGTAGCGCTTTTTCTTTTTTTTGCACCTTTGCTATCCTGAAGGGAGACATCACATTCCACCTACAGTATGTAGGTGTTTGCTTGGAAATGTGTCACATAGGGCTGGGCGATTCACAATGGTTTGATGTGTTTTTCAGTTTCACCCGGACCCGGTGATTGTAATATTCACTAATATGAAATAAACTCTGATGACACAAGATGTGTTGATTATGTTTACATCTCAACATATGGCCTGTGACCCATGACCCTAGGTCACGTATACTGTAATCTGATTGGCTCAGCCTCTTAAGTGTATTCAACGGTGAATTCTGCTTTCAACTAGCTGTTGACACATCTGCACCACTATTAATGTTTGATTTGGGGAATAAGCACTAAGTCATAAGTATTCAGCATTTCATGGAGCCTGCATTCATGCCAAGCTATTTATCGTCTGTACAACCAATCTTATCACTGCGGCCCCAGTGTTGCCAACAGAAGTGAGATAGGCTCCTAATGTGGTGCTGTGTTTAGCTGAAGGCCCATCTCCCCCCCCCCCCCTCAGGACCGGGACATGTGCCCCCGGCAGAGCCCCCATGGGGACAGCGTGGCCGGCCTGGCGGAGGGCTGCGCCGAGCAGATGAGCGGCCCGGGGGGGGAGAGCGAGGCGGTCTGCAGCGGCTCGGCCTTCGAGCAGTGGGACTCGTACTGGGAAGACCTGACCAGGTACACGCACACGCACACTCACACACACACATGCAAGCATGCACACATGCATGCACGCACACACACACGCACGCACGCACGCACGCACGCACGCACACACACACACACACACACACACACACACACACACACAC
>JAOPUI010000125.1:4902202-4913407 GCA_027123135.1 Urophycis floridana | reverse complement strand
GTGAAACAGGAGAGTCGTGGTTCTGAGGAGTGTTCCCCAGGAGTGAAACAGGAGAGTCGTGGTTCTGAGGAGTGTTCCCCAGGAGTGAAACAGGAGAGTCGTGGTTCTGAGGAGTGTTCTCCAGGACTCTTACTGGACACGTCTGTGAGCCTGAAGGAAGGCGTCTACCGTGCCCACTTCTTATGGTTTTGTGCGGGGCGAGCGTCACCAGACACACCGCCAAAAATCTCAACAAGCGCCAATGCTTGACTTTTGACAGCTGATGCCCCCCAGGAAGGAAGCTGGAAGACCTGGAGTGTGTCTCACTGGAGTGTGTCCCACTGGAGTGTGTCCCACTGGAGTGTGTCGCACTAGAGTGTGTCCCACTGGAGTGTGTCCCACTGGAGTGTGTCCCACTGGAGTGTGTCTCACTGGAGTGTGTCTCACTGGAGTGTGTCCCACTGGAGTGTGTCCCACTGGAGTGTGTCTCACTGGAGTGTGTCCCACTGGAGTGTGTCTCACTGGAGTGTGTGCATCACATGGCGCTTGTACTTGCTCGCATCCATCCGCTGGTGTGACGGCAGGGCCCTTAGCAGTGCATGTCATCGGAGAAGGCCCCGACCGCGCCCTCTTCACGCTCTGAAGTCGCTACCACCTTCAGCTTCGGCTTATCAACCCCAGCTCATTCAGCCTGTGGGCGGGTCAACAGACACACACAAAACGATACTGAGTGCATTCACAAGGAGTGATCAGAAGCCAGTCTGGCGACTAACGAGATAGGAAGAGGAGCCCCACTCCTGATCACTGGCCTCTCCCGCCACCCATTGTTTCTCCTCAGGGGACACCACGGCCATTTCCAGGACTCTTAGTGAGGGGAATGGAAGGGAACGTGAGCGACGTTGGCTTGGCTGGATCCAGGCGTCCGTTTGGGAGGGCGGTGGGTGGGTCACTGAGGGGGGGGCCTGCTATGTCCTTTGATGCTCTCATGTGACCTTGAAGCAGGAAGTGTTGCCCTGTGCCGGTTGTGTACAGTTGGACAACAGCTGGTTCCACGTGCATTTTATTTGACTTTATTTTATTTGTTTTACTCCTGCAGTTTTTGTTTTTTGTGTTCAGTCCAAGAAGGGAGTAATGGTGCTTTTTCTTAAACTAGAGTGATAACATGTCCACCATTCTCATTTGATTTGCCAGGAGTCCAGTTGTAGCTTAATATCTCTCTCTCACTCTCGCTTTCGCTCCCCCCCCCCCCCGATCCACAGCTATTTTTAATAGTTGGGATTCATTTTTGTAAATAGCCTATAAGTTAAGATGTATCTTCTCAATGTTAGATATAGATATATGTAAAGAATATTATATCTTATATGTTTAAAGACAAAAAGCACTTTGTTCCAAAACAGAAAAAGCTAAAAAAAAAAAAACTAAAAAAAAACAACAACAACAGAAAAGCATTTTTTCCTTCCATTTGCTGCTACAAGGCCTGGTGTGAATGCTGCAGTGTACTTGATTATTACTTGCTAGAATAAGAAAATGTCCTGCCCTGGTAAGGTCTATTTCCTGCCCTGGTACGGTCTATTTCCTGTCTAGGTTGATCTGTGGCCTGGCTAGTCAATGGGTCTATTTGAAGCCATGTAATTACATGAGGTATTGTATGATAGCACATCGTTGTGTGGCTTTAGAGAGCCCCCCCCCCGTCTTGAAGTTACTGTTTCCTCCCTGGGTGGGATGGTTCTGTTGCCTGGCTGTGGACGGAGTGCAGCCTGCACGGTGGAGTGTTGCTGTGACTTCCAGGGCCCTTACAATGATTCAGAGGTCAGCCTCCCTTGGTATCATGACTCATTTGCCTTCAGTAGAGGTTTCCTATGGAAAAGAAAAACTGCTTTGGCTTCCTCTTCAGGGTGATGTACAGTGTAGACATTTCTCCAGAGAGCTATATTGTTATCATTTATAAACTGATTTTTACTTGTGACTTAATGAGGAGGAGAGTAGCCCAGGGCAGGCAGGGATAACCCAGATGACAAGAGCTTCTTCCTGGCTGCCCTGGGGGAGAAAATTAAAAGTTCCTATATCACTGTACTGTATGGCAAGCCAATTACAAATGGAGACTCAATCCGGACACTTATTGCCTTCTTCAATAACCTTTCACACACTCACAAAGTCAGAATAAAAGGGCAGACATGTCACTAACACAGGGCGCTGCCCGGTGCTCAGCATGCTCCTGCAGTATACTGTCAACTCAACCAACCAATCAGTTACGGCCTAATTGGCTTGAAACAAACACAACCCAGGTAGCAGGAATAGGAGGAATACATTGGGGCAAATGGATTCAAATATTTCAACTACTCAGTGTGCTTTCTTTCTACTTAACCGGCACTTTAAACATTTGAAGCATATTCTCAGCTAAAGTTTTATTTTTTACCTACGTCTAGTGAGGAAGGCCAACATAGGCCATTGTTGTTGTTGTTGTTGTTGTTATTGTTGTTGTTTTTGTTTGATCCAGCGATGGGTGTTGGGGGGAGGAGTGGTGCCAGCAGAGCCCTGGCTGACGTGAGAACCTGGGTGTGTTTGTGTGTTCTGTGTCTCTGGGCTGGTTCAAGAGGGAGTGCTCACAGGGTTTCACATTTGACGTGATGGGCGCAAGCTGTGCAACTTTACATTCAAAGCAGAAGACTCTGTGGCATTTGACCAGTCGAGGAGGACAGGAGGGATGTTCTGCGCCAGTAACATTGTTCCCTGTTTTTCTTTTTTTTTCTTTTTTTTTTTCCTTTTTCCTCAAATTATGATACCTAAAGAGTCAAATATTAAGCTAATTGATTGTGTAAGTTTGTGCTACTCTTGTCCAATAAAAGCTCAAGTGATTAAATCCATATAGCTCTTCTTCAGCCGATCAGGGGTACATTGTTGTTCTGTTAAAAATGATGTAATATGACATATGAAATCAAAAGAAAATATATTTGTGTATTCAAGTCGCCATTGTTTCCTCTGTACAAGAAATATTGCATAAGTAAGTTGTGTGTCATGGATGATCAATGTAGATAAATGTGGTGCAATGCTCTCTACACAAACAGAAAAATGGCCAACGGACTCATGAGAAGTCACCAGATTTTCACAGCTGTGGATTGACCTTTTTTCGAGTACAAACAACATACAATATTTTCCTTTTGAAGGTTTTGACTCTTAAGTTTTAATTGAACTAGTGTTTGCCTCAATGGTGCTGATTACGTGTGACTACATTCTATTCTATTTGACATTGAAGTCCATTCATATTAAACAGCTATAAGGATTGGCTGTAAATGTATCTAGGCAACGGAACAGAACCCAGTTGGACCAATCAAACAACTTCTTGCTTTATCAAAGATGGAGTTGTGTTTTTTGCATAATTAAGGTTTTTTTGTGTGGGTTTCAAGACTCGAGATTGAGATTGGATTTCAGTGGCCCTAATCAAATGGTGTCTCAATTATAGGTCAGTATATATCAACAATTTACACCTTGAAGCAATGAAAAATTCAAAGCATTATTATCTAAATAACTAGATATATTTAAAGGATAGGAGATGTTGCCATCATTGATATAAATATAAATGATTCTATTTATTACAAATTATTTACAAAAACGAAAATCCCAATTCCCTGCTGGATATGGTATCATATCTGAGTCTGTATTTAAGTTTTTTTAAGATTGTTTTTAATTATTTATTTTTCCAACTTGTCTTGTTCTTACCGGTGTAGTCTGCCCTTGTTGCGTGGAGAACACCTCAGTGTAGAGGACCAGTTATGTGCACCTTGTTCCCCACTTGTTAAATACATTGTTGGAGAAATAGCTATTTCTATAAGGAGAATGCCTTTGGAATGAAGATTTTGCATGCTTTATCCGTGGTTAGGCCCCAAACATTTGAGAGGAAATTCGTTTCCCAAGCAGTCTGTGGACACGTAACACAGTCTCCATTGTAACGCAGTGTTCAGTGTTCATTGTAACAGTGTTCATTGTAACACAGTGTTCATTGTAACAGTGTTCATTGTAACACAGTGTTCAGTGTCCATTGTAACACAGTGTCCATTGTAACAGTGTTCATTGTAACAGTGTTCATTGTAACAGTGTTCATTGTAACACAGTGTCCATTGTAACAGTGTCCATTGTAACACAGTGTTCATTGTAACAGTGTTCATTGTAACAGTGTTCATTGTAACACAGTGTCCATTGTAACAGTGTTCATTGTAACACAGTGTCCATTGTAACAGTGTTCATTGTAACACTGTGTTCATTGTAACAGTGTTCATTGTAACAGTGGTCATTGTAACAGTGTGCATTGTAACAGTGTTCATTGTAACACAGTGTCCATTGTAACAGTGTTCATTGTAACACTGTGTAACACTGTTACAATGAACAGTGTTCATTGTAACAGTGTTCATTGTAGCACAGTGTTCATGCTCAAAACAAAATCTACGTGTGTTCGCTCCTTCCTTCTCAGTCCAAGAACTCTGTACATGCATCTGATAACTGAGCACAAGGTTACCAAGGTAGTTTGTATAGGGTGTCTCTTCATTATGCACTTACCATATACATATAACAAGTTTAAAATCCAAGATCACAGCAGGTCAACATACCAACACACTTTTCATCTTCTCATTTTTGTTTTTTTATTTAACTTTATTATTGTCAGAATCTCAAGAAGGAAACAATAATCAAACTAATATTATTTTGAATATGATGCCTGCTGAACCAGGTGCCTTACTCAAACAAACGAGAACACAAACTTAATCTGAACTGTCCGTCCAGAAGGGGGCTCCCTTTAACAGAACCAGGGGCTTGGTTTCCCAGAGTGAGCCTTGACTGGTGTTGGCTAACCAAACACTAGAATCACTGCTCAGGGACAGCACTATCTCTGCTCACATTACTGCAATTGCTGTTTTCATTGGATTAAATTAACATGACTGTCCTTAATTTGAGCCAATTAGAAATTACTTTTGCATAACCTGGCCCTATGGTTTGAGTTTAGTGTAGGGCAACTCTGTAACTATATTTGAAAAAAAAAAAAAAAAAGACAAGCGTTCGTTGTTTACTTTTTGTTGTAATAATATAACACATTTTGGAGGTTTGAGTATTAAGCACATGATGGCAAAATGCAACTGTCCCAAGTCAAGATTTTATTGGGAAACCTGGTTCTGTTTCAACTTTCTCTGCCCACTAGGCCACACTGAGTTATGTGTTAGCTGCTATTGCTGGTGTGTTTTCTAGAGAGGGACAACTATGACTGATTTTGAAGTGACTTTAATGACCAACCATCTTCTTTCTATTGCTTCCGGTATGAGATGCACCGCTGCAGCCAGTTGTGTATATTCTGAAAGAAAAGAAATCTAAGGAAAAATAAAAGTTGTAATATGACAATTAGTTTCAAAGCTATTGTAAAAGTGCCAGATACTCCTACAGCGTTCAGTGTTGGCACAGAGTCGCAGGCTGAAGAGCGACAACGAGAGGCTAACTGTGGTGCTAAAGTAATGGTTGGGTGCTAAAATGGCTAATAAAGCAGCACTCTGGCCAGCCTCATCCCTCTGGCTGTTCTGTTCTGCTGTTTGCTGACATGGGGAGGTGTCTCTTTATTGCTGCTTTGCTAATGATTGTAGACTAGCCTTCCTGGACAAGAGACACACCAGGATGGGGACTGGCTTGTGTGTGCATGCATGTGCATTAAATGTTCATGTGGAAGCGTTCCTTTTAACAAGATGGCATCTTGATGTTCAGTTGAATTCTGTTGGCAGGCTAAAAGAAAAAGCAATGATTTATATTTGTAGTCGGAGATGCAGTCAGGATTCTCGATTGTTGTATCCCCATAAGCCCGCTGTCCTAAAATATTAATATTGTTTCTATTTATTGTCTATGTTGCACTTCTTTTTTATATTTCCTAGTTGTATTCTTTATACTTTATGAATGAGTTTGCTCCTGTAGTTTTTGTGATATGTATTGCATATTGTGTCAGAAGGCCAGAGTTGCTGGCTGTGAAACCAACAAATGGTTGCTCAATGTGCAAACCAGTAGTTTGATATCTGACAGTGACCAGAAAAAATAGGTGATAGATTATGGTGCTGAAGTGGCAATCAGAGTGCAAAACTTTGTTGTTCAGTCTATTGGCATCCGGAGCCATAAGACGACTGTCTCTTGGATCAGCCTGCCTGATCCCGTTGAGTATGATTGCACCAACCCAGCACCAAGGTTGTGCTGCGGACTAACAGACAAGTTGTTTTGTATCGCGTTAAGGCTTCTGTTGGGTACATTGACTTGCAGTTGGCCTGGTGAGGACGCTCCAGGAGTCAGCCAGTGTACACTTAAGGCTGGTGGGCAGAGACCCCTTATCCCCTTACCTCCCCACGCCCACCATGCAATGCATCATGGGGTTTTTTCATATCCTCTTCTGCAGACTGATGCAATAAATGAATACATCAATAAATAACCCTCTCGTGACAATAAAGGCAAAAGGCCTCTTTCTATCTCTGCATGTCAAACTCATTCACCACACCCTGCAATGATTTACATTTCCTTCCAGACTATTCCAAAATGCATGGAACAAGAGACAACAAAACAAAAACAACACCCAATTATCTTTCTGGTAGAGTTTCTTTTCTTTCCGGAAAATAATTGAACATCGAAATTGGGCAACACAAAATAGAAGAAGGGAGATCTAATTGAAGCAGTGTGAGGAGCAAGCAGACCCAGGGTGAGGAGCAAGCAGACCCAGGGTGAGGAGCAAGCAGGAGGTGACCATTGTGAGCCCTGTGCTGTGGTGTTGATGCTTCTGTATGGTAGCCTATTGGATGAGACCAGCAGCATGGGACCCGTCCGTAGCTAGTCCTACGTGTTCTTCTCTCTCTCTCTCTGTCTGTGTAGGAAGAGTGTACTTCATTGCTAAGTGCTCTGTAATAGATCTCTTGGTGATAATCTTATTATTATTATTATTTCACAAGGAGATAAAACCTGCAGGACATATATCCTGCTGAAACGTAAACTAACGCGATCCTCTCTTTAGCGACAACGTCTATATTTGTAGTTCACAATATATGCCTGTTCAGATAAAACTATATTGACAGTTGCTATATTTATGTTGTGTAATAAATGTTGTGCTGGGTTTGTACTTTTGTTCTAACTAATAATTTCAATTTGTTGTCTTTCTTTCTATGGCACTGTGTGTAGCGTGTTAGGATGTGCATGGAGGAGTCCAGGAGAATGAGGTTCTCGTTGCATTCTAACGCGTTCTGACCCAGAACCACACAGCTTTTGTTTCTGGCTGGTTGACATCGGGGCAGTTGCCCCGAGAATATGTTGTGTGCCTCTATTTGTCTTTATTTTCTTTCGTTCTCTTCTTTTTTTTCTTTTTTTTTTTGTTGTTGATTTATTTATGGTCTTTTCTATGTTGTGTCAGCCAGGAGTTGATACAACAGTACTGCTTGTAACCACCCTAGTCCCAATATGTTCATTGATTTTAATATCAAAGTAATAAAAAAAAAATACAAACCACATACATTGCTGACTGTTCTTGATCTCTTGTTATATTGTCTGATAGATAGATAGATCTCTTGTTATATTGTCTGATAGATAGATAGATAGATAGAGTTCTATCTATCTATCTATCTATCTATCTATCTATCTATCTATTCATCCTGAGGGAAAATTTTGACATCCAGTAGCTTATACACATACACACATATTTCACCCACATAAAGAACAGATCACTGACATACATACTATATCTATCTACATATGAAGTTAGATGTTACAGTTAAGTAAAGCAGCTCAACTGAATAGTACTGTTAGTATTATTAGAAATACGTCTGGGCCTATACCAGATGGTATTTATTGGATTTTTTTTTTTTTAATTTGAGATTTAAATAAATAGAATTACATGTAGCATTACTATTTTTACATCACATGTATATCTTATTTCAACTTTTCTTATTCAAATCAGTCATAGTTTTTCAAAAATTCATGTTATGTTATTATTGGGGTCAGTCAAGTGATGTAATGAGTATTTTGGGTTGACATCAAAGTAGCCTGGGGTTTAAGTATTATTCAAATATGCTAAAATGTCCAAGGGATATTAACTATGTATTAAGGCGGAAGACCAATACTGTATGTAGGGAGGTCTACCGTCAAAGTGTCTTATTGATTTCTTCATGTCACAATTTTTAATCACTTTCAAATAATGTATGACAGACAGTGCTTGGGTATTCCATTAGGCTTTTGAATTACCACTGCAATTGTACATAGGCTTCACATTTCAATCGTCATTATTAATTATTCTCCTCCTTTTGTCCTAAACGCTTTTGGTGTGGCTTGTCTCTACTGGGCTTGCCGTACATAAACAGAAATGGCGTCTTCTTCTGACGTACATGTTCGTATTTGTGGACAAGAAATAATAAAATATGATCTTGAGATAAAGGCCATAATCCAGGTAAGGCTTCCCATACCATATCGAGTGTTTTTTGTCATCCAAAAAAGTATTTCCAACTTTTATTGTTTTACCTGAAATATCTAGACATCAGCTGCCTTCGCCAATGAAACAGCTGCTGTGTGACATTGGCAAGCGACTAAAATGTCGACTTTAGTTGTCATTTCATGGAGTGTCCTATTCATGAAAACTCCACTTGTCTAAGTGTATTTAATGGCGTTTAACACCAGCGATGAACGCTAGAAGAAAAGTTGGCGTTTGTCGCGTTCTATATATTCTAATCACTGAAAAGTGGAACGCTTCAGACTTGGACAGAAAGTTGTTCATCCATGAAAAACCTTTATTGTGTTAAACCAATGGCATGCCGATACAGAGAATGACCCAGGTTTTCCGTAGAGGTGATGTCTATCGACATTAAATGCAATCAGATACGATACGACTTGAATATTCATGAAACAGGCACTCGATGGAGGGAGTTGCAGCCAAGTGGTCGTAGTTTGAACGAACTCTGACATCTGCCACATCGACAAGCACCACGACTGTTTAAGATACTGATGGAATGATGATGCATTGCCATACCGCGAGTGGTGAATCTTTCAATCATTAAAAGTGTACCCCTGTTTTTCTATTGCCGATTTTTATGTGTGTTACCCGTAGGACATCAGAGAGTGTCCTGGACCCCAGTCTGCTCTCATCGAGTTCAACGCGAAAGTAAAAGAGAAGTTCAACCAACTTCGACACAGAATCCAGGTCAGGCCAGAATAAAGTTTCACTGCTATGGGCTGGGACTCATTAGGTAACTGCTATACGTGCTCAATGTTGCGTTGAAGTGACGTGACTGGCTGTCAATTAAAGTGCAGGAAAGGGGCAGCATCGTCGGTTGAAGAAATACAAAATTGGCACTGCCATAGTGTCACAATTAAACCGTTTGATTCATCCTAGTGTCTATCAACCTGCGTACCGGTACATTCAATTTGGCATACCGTACCGATGTTTTAATGATAAGTTGACTTTGTTTTTAAATTAAATTCTAGCATCTTCATACATTCATACATTCATCATACAGCATCTTCATGTATAAAGCCCCTTTCAATGAGAATAACACATAATGCATCCCATTAAAAGGAAAATAAACATGACAATAGAAAACCATAAAACACATAAACACAAATAATTTAAAAGTAAATACATTAAGGAATTGTAAGAACAAAAATGAGAATACAATATTTGTTGTTCCAACAAAGCATTTGTAACCCTCAAGGCCCTGTCAACCAATGGCTACTCAGAGGCCAGTAATGGATGGAAATACAGTCACACTACTGGCACCTCCTGGTAGAATTGTGGACACCAGTCACGATGCCTGATTATTATCCTCTTTTTCATAATGAAGTTATTTTTTGTATTACTCTAAACTAGCAGAGAGCTGCAATGCTGGCATTGCCAAAGGGGTTTCATCAATGACCAATGAGTCTTTGTATAATTTTAGCCAATTGGGAACATGCAGAATTGGTTGATGGTGTTGTTTTTATGTGAGTAGGATTTGGAGCAAATGTCCAGGGAACAGGACAAAGAGACGGACAAACTAGCCATTCAGATGGAGACAGAGAGCCAGCGCAAGCAGATGCTAAGGTAGACATCGGTGGGATGCAAGTTCTTAAGTTGCTTATCTTGATCTATGCATTTTAAATCTAGCAATACACTTTGAGCATGCAGTTCAAGTGTTGAGAACTGACAGCTATATATAAGATTGTACTTTCACATAACAAATAACATCACTTTACAACCATATAGAATTCCAAATTGTATCCATTGTTATGTTATTGATTTGCTTTTCCATGGGGTGTTCCTAAGGAGGGTGAGCAGGCATTTTCTGAGTAGGCAGGTTTCACAGCGGTCTCTGTGGTGTTTTGCGGTGCTCATGACTGGATGCCTGCTCAGCCCACCACCGTGGGCACCACTCAGTTTGCATCTTCTAACAATCTCATTTTCCTTAAACGTGTGTTGGTGATGCTGATAGTTTTTCCTTGCGTTTTGGAGGGCTTGGGCTAGGAGGGTTTCTTGAAATGGGTCCTGTGAAGCCCTTGGGACTAACTGTGATTACGGGCTACACATATAAAATCGACTTGACTTGAGAAGATGAAGTCAAATCAAGCTGCCACACCGCACAGCAAACGTTTGTCACGTGCTGCTTTACAGTAACCAGACCGCGTGGCGCAAGGCTAACCTGGCATGCAAGCTGGCCATAGACAGCATGGAGAAGGACGAGCTGCTGGACCAGGGCGTGAGCTCTACTGTTAGGAGCAGGTGAGACGGACCCAAAGGCCCGCGGTCAGACCAGGGCCACGGCACGCTTTTACACCACGCTCGGCTGTCCCTTCAAAACATATCCAGTCTGTGACAGGATGATAACCATTGGCCCCTTCACACTGTGGTACCTCTGTGACAAAGTGAGTGTCGAGATTTTACCACCATGGTTCTCTACAGACCAAACTGATAAGAAGAAAGCCAGTTTTAATGTAGTATCTGCAGGGTTGAATTATATATAGTCCTGCTGATAGCAATAGTATTGGTAACCTATATCAACATGAGGAAATGAAAGGACAGCATTCACCAAACTTATTCTTGACTGATTCTATACTGGAGGCAAATGATATGTCAAGACTGTTTCGCTACAGTTGCTAAATATTGTATTGATGTCAGCATCGCCCAAACGAATACTTGTGTGTGTGTGTGTGTGTGTGTGTGTGTGTGTGTGTGGGTGTGTGTGTGTGTGTGTGTGTGTGTGTGTGTGT
>JAOPUI010000125.1:4722608-4730348 GCA_027123135.1 Urophycis floridana | reverse complement strand
GAGAGAGAGAGAGAGAGAGAGAGAGAGAGAGAGAGAGAGAGAGAGAGAGAGAGAGAGAGAGAGAGAGAGAAAGAGAAAGGCAAGGCAGTACATGTTAACAATGATGTTAACAATATGATCTTTGTATTACTTTATTTGTTCCCTTCCTAACCAAGGAAGGACATGTTAAGGAAATTGTATTTAACACACTATGTTGAGGGGAGCGATTTCAACACAAAGTTGTATAGCGTTCCTGCTCACCTACAACCATCAGTGTGAACTCAAAGCCCTTCCTCAGACACCTTCGGTATATCTGCCTGGGCAAGCCGGCTAGCCCTACATACTTCCTGCCGCTATCCTGGGGCACAAACCAATGTGAACATCAACTGGTTAGGGCAGAGTGAATTTTGTTCAATTGAGTTTTTATTTAAAATAGGCCCATGATTTGGTTCAAATGACACTGCTGAGTGAACCATTGATGTAAGCGTGGGTTTGTGTGTGTGTGAGATATGTAGATAGACGGATGGTTGGATGGATCGATGGATGAATCGACAGACAGACAGACACAGACAGACAGACACATACAGACAGACAGACATACACATACAGACAGACAGACAGACAGATAGACAGACACATACAGACAGACAGACAGACAGACACATACAGACAGACAGACAGAAAGACAGACAGACCGACCGACAGACAGACAGACAGACAGACACATACAGACAGACAGACAGACAGACAGACAGACACATACAGACAGACAGACAGACAGACAGACAGACAGACCGACAGACAGACTGATGGGTTGCAGCTGGTCCCTGGCTGTAACTGTACAGGATATGTTCATGTAAAGGTGAGCTGGGTTTGATGCCACAGTTCATATTCCTAGTTCATACTGCAGGACCTTACAGGGGTTTCTTCATGTAGAGGCTTCTGTTCTTTCTCATCATCGCTTGGCAGTTTGTACAACTGTAACAACGAACAGACAGTCATTGTCTAACATAAGAAAAAGGACATCAGTGAGATTACTTGCAATATTATAATTGTGTATCTTCAAAGTCTTTATTTTATGTATACTTAAATTATATATATAGGCCTATAATTACATATTTGCTTTATCGTCAGGGATGGACTTACCTGACCAGCTGCTTGTGTCCATGGAGCAAGAGGAAGGAACAAAAGAGAAAAGATGTCGGCTATTGTTTATCACATTTAACACTAAATTGCGAAACTGGATCATATTTGAGAATGTTGACGTTGATGGACAATAACCTGGCAAATCTTCGTCGTCAGTCTGCGTAGACACAGCTGCAGGAATTCAGAATTAAAAGCATGACCATCATCATCATCATTAGGCCTACATTAACATTAGGACATTTAGCAGACGCTAAGGAACTCCGTCGGTATAACTTGTAAAGGAGCTGTAAAATACTGGGAGCTGCGGAGGTGACAGTGGTCTCATCACTTTACACTCTATCGAGAAATGAAATGTATTTATATTTAGATATTGTGTTTTATCGATATTTCCCCCCGTTTAACATCTTCGACAGACTTTAGTAACAGAAATGTTCTGCAACACTTGATTATACCCTTAACAAAGTGATATTAACCTTTACACAGTGGTTCTGTCCAATCAAACGCCCTAAATGTGTCGTTTTGGTTTTGCCCGACAAGTCGACACGTTTTTGGAGGTCTTGCAAAAATGATTGAATAACACAGATTTGCTAAACAAGAATCCGAAATGTGCCGTTGCTTACCTTGTCCGTCGTTGTTCGTCTCCTTCTCCATGATAAATAACTAGACCTAATGTTGTAGCAAACTATTTGTATTATTTTAAATACAATCAATCGTAAATGTAAATATTTGGAGTAACAACATGACGCAATCGAGTAACGGTGCTTCCCTTTGTCATGGCAACGCATCCTTTTACCTATAGCCTACCTATAACCTACTTGAAGCCTAAAGACTGCGCCATTATTTATCCGATTCATTGCTAAGCAAAAATAATCAATAGCGGGACAAATGTTTCACAAATAGCTTTACTTAATGGCTCATACTTCAAAATACATCTCATCTCTACATATTATAAATGCAATTTACTTTATGTATTTCTTACATCAGAACACAGCCAACTGTCTTTAGTTTGGACATGGATACTTTCTGGTTAGTAGTTCACAGAGCAGTCTGTCACAGGTGACAGGAGAGAGCAGTAAACTCCATTTGAGATTCCAATCAAGTCTTATTAAATCCATTCAGTCACTTGCAGTCCATAAGACAACAAATGAAATGTGGGCATTTCATTGCAAACTGAAGGTCCAATGAGGCACTGTGTTGTCGCTGGTAAACATCTCTACAGGCGGAGCGTCAGAGGAACGAGCTGTGCTCCATGGTTCTGTCCCAGAGCACCCTGCAAGTCCTCCTGGTCCTCTGGCTCCGGCCCACTGCTCTGCTCGGGTCCAGCTGTGGGTTCTGGGGTGGTTCTGTCCCAGCGTCCGGAGGCTCTGAACGTGGGTTCTTTACACAGGTGAAACATGCATCCACATTTGACTCTCCCTCTGGAGACTTCTGTTGAGAACTCTGCAAACAGTCCCTTAAAGGGTCCACGACTTGTTCATCCATAACTTCTTCAGAGTCTTCAGGGTCCTCTAGCTGGTGGTGTCCTTCAGGCCCCTGACTCCGTAATGCAGGGCTGTGGGCGGGACTGTCTTGGTTTGGGGAGCGGTGGGCCATCGGGTGCTGCAGGCAGACATGGCTGTCGTGTCGTGAACCCTGGGGGTCTTGAACCTCACTGGGCCGGGGGGTCTCGGGCGTGTGTGTGCGGTCGGGGGAGCAGGCACACGCCGTCCGGCTGTGAGAGCCATGGCGGAGCGCGTGCCGGTTCCAGAATGCGCTCTGGTGCTGCTCCAGCTCAGACAGCAGAGGTAGATTGATGTCAAGGTGCATCAGCAGGTTGTCCAGCCACTCTTCTAACTTGGAAAAGGAAGGACTAGAGAGAGAGGCGGGGGGGACAAGGCGGTATATTTGATGTTAACAATATGATCTTTGTATTTGTATTACTTTATCCATTGTTGATGTTCCCTTCCTAACCAAGGAAGGACTCTTGCAGGTAATAAGACGTGATATGGAAATTGTATTCAACACACTATGTTGAGGGGAGCAATTTCAACACAAAGTTCAATGCAACACAAAGATCATGAGAGATGAAGAGATAGAGAACTGATTACAATTCTCCCAACCAAAAATATTATTTTACTCAGGAACAACCCTGGAGTGTTGTTCTCTAGGAAACCGGGATAGGTTGTTCATGCTTGTTCTTTGGGTACACAATCTGTTGACTTTCATTGCAATAAAACCATAGGTTTATAGGTCAGACTTCCCAACTACTTCCTTGACTACAGCACAATCTCTATAATTAGTTGTACGTTTAATGTTACTATGTCATTTGTGCACAACATTTTATCTATGGGAAGCCATGGTATGATATTGCTTCCTTTTTGGTCTTTTGGATTTTATTTTTGTCCTTATTGTTACATGGTTTCTCTATAACCACCAGTGTGTAGAATTCAGTGGCATCTAGATGAACTGACTTGGCAAAGATGGAATATAATTTTTTAGATTAGGGTAGCAAGTATTGTTGTGTTTTCATTATGTTTCACTGCCATGTTTCTAAAGTAACCCAGAAACGCTCTAGAGAAAACCTGTTTTAAATTGAATTAAAAAAATGAGTTCTAGGTCTCTGTCCTACATGTAACATGGACAGTAACCGTGGTGACCATAACAAAGATACCTCACTGTAGTTGGTTTGAACTGACTGAACTTATTTTCAGACGAGCCTTAAACAAATGGGCAGGATAACTGTTGCTTTGTCGATGAAGTAATAGGAGCCTGACCGTGTGTCTGCCTCCAGGTCACAGCAGAGGGCTGCCAGGGGCAGGTAGGCAGGGGGGCAGTCTGAGGGGTGGTACTGCTCCAGGAAGCCAAGCACATTCAGGCCAAAATCCCTGCTCCTGGGAAGGTAGTCCGGGTCTGCATTCACTCTTCCTATGATCTGGGGGACAGCGCGAGAACACGTCAGCCACTAAACGTGACAAGAAATCCTTGAAATCCTTCCACACAGTAGCTAATTGTGACATAATGTAAGTAAACGGTCCACATATTGTTTTTTCTTGTAAATAAAATGCAAACTTTAACCTCTTACCTCACACATAATGATGCCAAAGGAGAAAATGTCAACGCGTTCATCATAACTCTTCCCTGGTACACACAAAGACATATAACATAAATATGAGAATAGACTTAAACCCTGAAAACAATGTGCCACAATGAAAACATCTGACCCTACTGCCCTACCCTACATTTGTTAGGCTCCAAAATATAATTCATAAACATACATGCACCTTTTCAATTGTGGTTGGAATGGACATTGATGGACAGAGTATTTCTATTTTATCTCTTATTTCTATTATTTTATCTTCCTTTAATACACAGAGCATGTTAACTTTGCCATGTGTCCAAGCTAGCTAGAATCTCCAATAATATCCTATGCTACATTCGAATGGTTTGATTCAATAAATACAGTATTTTGTATTTAGAGTATTTATTGAGCATGGCTCAGTCAATTATTACTCAGGGTTATAAGAGGGTTTATTGCTTGCTAACCTTCTTAATAACCTAGTCTGCGTTCATCTCACCGTTGATCATTTCAGGGGCCATCCAGTAGGGGTTTCCCACCACAGTGTAGCGCTTCTTGCGGTCAGGCCTGCGGAACTCTTTCAGTCGTCCCCTGGTGGTCTTGCCAGCAGCCGGCTCTCTGCCATGACTCTTAGTGTCTTCCATCACCAACCTGGCCAGCCCGAAGTCTGCCACTACCACTCTCTGATTCTAAGATTTGGAGGTATATAAGGGTCAATATGAGATATCAATATCAGATTAAAGATGGACTGAAAGTGGACTGTAAGTTTTAAGTGTGCGTGCTTAAAAAATTGAGGGACTTCAACTGATAAATTTACCTCTCTGACTAGGCAGTTGTAAGAGTTTAGGTCTCGATGGATAACATTCATAGAATGCAGATATGCCTGGAAAGGAGACATGTTAGTAAGTACAAAACAAAGCTCGTTCTCTGTATACGTATGTTTAGAGTGTCTGTCTCTGGGTTTCAGTAAGAAAGGACCTTACCATTCCAGCGGCTATGTCTTTAGCAAAGCTCACTCTCCCACTCCATGGAAAGTGGTCATCCTAGAGAAGAGGAGAGGGTTTCTTAGGACATACTAGGATGCTTGGGATGTAAAACCTTTCACAAGAGAGGAATTCATACCATCTTTTCAATGGTCTCCCTGAGTGTCCCCCCCTGGATGTATTCCAAGACAAAGTTCAGTCGTTTGTCTTTGTAAAAGAGTCCGATGAACTTAAGAACGTTGGGGTGATCCAGACAGCGCATCACTTTCACCTTAACAGAGACAGGTCAGAGTCATAAGTCACTATCTACACAAAGTAAACAAAGTGACAAAATCAGCAAGTCATTGAACAAAGCATGAAGGAAATGAGTCCAGGGTACCTCTTTTAAAAAGGTCTTCTGAGTCTCCTCGTCAAAGCGAATGAGTTCCTTCATCACCATGACCTCACCGGTCTCCCGGTGGGTCACCTGGCAACAACAAATGTCACAAGTTTCAGAGCAGATTTGATTTAGATGTTTTGAATAGAACATCCTGTTTTGGGTTTGTGTTCGACAACTATTTGTTTAGATGGCAGTGGTACTTTAAGGTAGTGTTAGAAGTGTTATTATAGATATATATTTTTTTCTTGCGCATGTACAGCACAGGTCTTTAAGGCCTATGGGTTGATATTGTGTTGATCTTAATCTTAATCTCACACATTTTAGAGTGTAAAACACATCGAAGACTCTAATAGACTCATTCTAATACACTTGGTCTTCATTTAAGTACTGCAGGCCGTACTGATTTTAAAATCAATACCTCATGTTTAGCCACTGAAGCACCCATGACAAAGTCCCTGATGCAGAGCGCCTAACAGCTCATGAGGGCCAGATATGTCATTTTCAACTCCTATCCTAACTACTACTACTACTACTACTACTACTACTACTACTACTACCACTACCACTACCACTACCACTACTACTACTACCACTACCACTACCACTACTACTACTACTACTGCTACTGCTACTACTGCTACTACTACTACTACTACTACTACTACTACTACTACTACAACTACTACTGCTACCATTACCACTACTGCTACTACTGCTACTACTACTACTACTACTACTACTACTACAACTACTACTGCTACCATTACCACTACTACTACTACTACTACTACTACTACTACTACTACTACTACTACTACTACTACTTCTTCCTATTCTCTACTACCCACCAAAGCAAACTAATAGCCATATCGTCCAGTATACCTTGACAGCTTGGCCAAAGCAGCCCTTGCCAAGCACTTCTCCATGAATGAGGTCTGAGGGCCTGAAGATGCGATGAGCTCTGTCCACGGGGTCTGCACGGAGGGACTCGGAGCGGACCATGTCCCTCCTGTGGGACCAGAGGTTCACCGAGCCGCTGGAGAACGGACACTTGTCGATACTGCAGCTCCGCCTGTCAAGTAAAACAAAACAATTGCTGGAGAATTATTGCAGCTTAAACGGTTCAAATGATGTCACTACCCAATTATGATCACATGACAAAATGGTTGCCAAAGCTCAGTACACACTACACACATCCCCATTCGTACAGAATGTTTCTTGAACGCATCCCGTGGGGTTGAGGTGGGGACAGCCTTGTGCTGATTGGTGTGTCTATCTCGTCCCCTAGACATGGCTCCTCCCCCTCCGGCCCTGGTTCGTGCAGCTCCTCTCGCATATAGGGCCCCTCCTCCGTTTGACTTGGTTTGTATTGCTCCTCCCCCAGACATGGCTCCTCCTCCAGACTGGATAGCTTGCGAACCCTGCAGAGCTGGTCGCAGGCGCAGGCTTCAATGGGACCCTGGCAGCCTGCTGGGCCCTGCGGCTCCCCTGGGTGGTGCTCTATGGTAAGCTGGAGAGGCCGAGTGTTGTCCCTGATCGCGCCGTTTATCTAGAGGAGGAATAGATAGGTCTGGTTGGAATGGCACTCTTGCTGAAGGAGGCATTCGTGACAATAGAAGGACAAAGTTGTCATATCTATGATCTGTGTACTTTGGATGACTTATTGAATTTCATTCAGCACTATGAGAGAGTATATTTGTTATCAAACCTGCTATTGTTATGTCATTGATTTATTAGACAATTGCCTACCTCGTCCAGGGAAATGTTGCACACTGGAATGCCGTTGACCTCCAAGACATGGTCCCCGACGTGTACGGAGGACAGGAAGTCAGGGGGAAGCAGGGTGGAGTCCAGCCTGGTCAGTCAGACAGGTGGGAACGACTGGATGTTTATTGGAGGTGTTTATTTTCGTGGGCATCCCCCTTCGGAGGCATTGCGATGTTCCACTCCAACTAGGAGCCCTCTTTGTAAAGACGCAAGTACAATCATTCACAAGGTGTGGGCTTTCTTGATTAGCGGGTGTTGCAAATCTAGACAGTGCCACTGATTCTGAATTCTCAGGGGCGGAGTCTGTAATTAAAATGCTCTTCCTTCTGCTTACCGATGACATCGCAACGTGAGGCAAAGTGTGTCACAGCCAGGTGGCGCTCATTTTCATCGAAATGTAATGACACAGATTACACTGGAGAGAGTGAAAC
>JAOPUI010000125.1:4676837-4690006 GCA_027123135.1 Urophycis floridana | reverse complement strand
TGCTACAGTGACTCTGTTCTGTACCTCTGCATGTAGAGAGTCCTCTTCTCCATACATGTATTCAACAGACCAGTACAAGTTCTTGTTGCGGAGATTTCTTCTCTTCTACCATCCCCATTTAAACCATCAAATATGGTTATTATTGAGTCATTAGAGGCTGTTGACGAATGTTGAATTTGCTAAAAATGCATATTAATTCAACACCATTCCTGCCAAGCTGATTATGATCGGCAGGGGTTTGCATATTGAAACATTAATGGCTGTGAAAGCATTGCTCTGGGGGCTCTGCGTGTGAAACGAATGCAGGCTCCTGTACACACCCCTGATGTGTGTGTGTTTGTGCCTCCTGTAGGATGCGTGGTGTCCGGGGCAGGTGCATTTGAGGTCGCTGTGGCTGATGCCCTGGTGAAACACAAGCCCAAGGTGAAGGGAAGAGCCCAGCTGGGAGTGCAGGCCTTTGCGGACGCTCTCCTCATCATTCCCAAGGTCTGACATCCTCACCCGTCTCTCTGCAGCCACTCTTGACCTTCTCCCCCATTCCCTCATGGGAGACTTGGCCCGTGTCTCATGTTCCTCTGCTCACTGCGGTCTAGGTCTTGGCCCAGAACTCTGGCTACGACCCCATGGAGACTCTGGTGAAGCTGCAGACGGAGTACAAGGAGTCTAGTCAGCTGGTGGGAGTGGACCTCAGCACAGGTCAGACGGCATCCACGACCACTCTGATTTGAGACGCCCACTAATTGTCCACTGCTTGGTGAAAATGATCGTCATCTTCTCCTGTTCACAGGTGAACCGATGGTGGCTGGAGAAGCAGGCGTTTGGGATAACTACAGCGTAAAGAAACAGTTACTTCATTCATGGTGAGCTCACTGACATTCTTTTTATTATTTTAAAGGGGCACTGAACCCAAAATGATCTGCAACATTCAATTTTATCACTCCGTAAGCTCATCAATCAGGGGGACCATGGGAGTAAGCTTGTATGTCTGACAAGACGTAGTGTTCTTTTTGTGGTGTCAAAGTGCCTTTTGGTGTACTCTCCATGGCCTGATGAAGATAAACACACACACACACACACGCACACTTATCACAAATATACCATGGCTAGTAACCATGGGGATAACGCGGCCCCCTCTTTTCTAGATCTCGGCCCATAATAAGTTTTAAAAAATTTAACTCCTAGCTGAATTTGAGCTGAAAAGGGGGTTCACTATCCCTTAACCTTTAAACACTCCTCAGTAGGGACGTCCGCTTGGTGCATTGACATCCGTGCTCACAAAGGTTTCCGCCCTCCTGTGTGTCTTTCAGCACGGTGATTGCCAGCAACATCTTGCTGGTGGATGAGATCATGCGGGCTGGGATGTCTTCTCTGAAAGGCTAAGCGCCAACGGGAGAGCAGGCCGGCGTCCCCCCCATCCCCGTGGATAGTCCTCTAGCTCCTGGGGAGGTCCAGAGCACCTCCCCGCTTTTGGCACGATGAAGCATCCCAGTCAGATGGACAGCCACTATTACATGTTCTTGCGTCCATTATGTGTGTCAAAAAGAAATGCTAGCTCCCCTCCCCCCCCGTCATGGATTTGTCATCATTTCTTTTAAAATGACTGGTCTATTTAAGAGATTTTGTTAAAGCACTGAACAGTCCTTCAGTTTTGTTTCTACACATTAAAAGTGTTCTTTGCTCTTGAAATTTGTTTTGTGGTATTTGTTAATAATTGGAGTGTGTTCTAAAAGTGTCATTGCATGTTATCTGTACAAACTAATCGATGGAGTATCCATGCATCCTATACATATTCCAGTGGTCTAGGAGAGAAGGGTTCATCTTAAACGTCATTGGGAACCTAACATGTTGCCATGTGAACTGACAGTGGTCCACTGACCCAACTTTGTCTAAATGACCACAGTCTGGATCTGCTATCTTAGAGTTAGGTTAGAACTAGGGGCAGAAAAATGGACGATGCAAGCAGTGTGTGGGAGATCGGGCTGTACCAGGGTCCTTACTCGGTTAGGGTTTGGAGAACACGTACAAGTGATGCAGATTGCTGCCTCAGCCTGTCTTCAAAGGAGAACTCGCCAGGTTAGAAATGGTGCAGTCTGCTTTATATGCCCTCCAAAAGGTAAAGCTGGGTGGCCCAGTGGTTAACTGGGTAGGGGGCGCACTGTAACGGCTCAGTTCTGACAACCCCAGTTCAATTCTAGCTTGTAGTCATTTGCTGCATGTCTCCCATGTCTTACATGGGAAAGCATACAATGCCAGAATAATGTATCTTAAAAAAATGCTTATTTAACATGAACTATCAAAACTATAAATAAATTGAAAAGCTAATCAATTAAATCAATTTCTTACAGTACACACACATTCAGTCATTTGATATATGCATGATTCCTGGGTAATATGCATGTTGTACAATATCAAGTCTCAGTTTGATCATGTAACAAACAATACAATACATCTAGTTTGGATGCAAAGACTGACCAGCTGAGCACATCTGTAAGCTGAGCGAGCAGTCATGCCTCTAAACGAAATGCAGCGGTAGAGAACAGGAGGAGAAGCTCCCTAAATGAATGCAGCAAATCACAGTAGGCCTACTTTTATTGCAGCCATCGGGGTATGGAACATTCGTAGACCTCTGTCTGTGTTAGATGTACACATACAGATTATATACATGCATAATGCTAGGCTTACTAGGCTCCCCAGTTGAACACTTTGACAGGAAGGTCAAACGGGTGTCAAGCATGGTTTACGTTTGCTAGCTAGCTGTTGATAATAATCATATGATAATGATAAATAGAGATGAATTTCTGCAAGAAGATGCAAAATGATACTTTTTATCAACATTGTTTTGTGGATATGTGCATATTCTTTCTTAAGTAAGCTATGTAGCATGCATCCATGTGTTTATTTTATACACTATTTTATACATTATTTTTTTAATACATTATTTTAAACTAATCAAAGTAATTACTGTGCTATCAACACAAACTGCTGTATCATGTCATTCAACAGGTGATGGTAAACATTCTTGGAGGAAAAAGGACAAATAACCAGCTACACATGCTGATTTTAGGTGATGATGTTTAAACCTGTTAGTTGTTCCCATAATAACTGAAAAGTAAGTATCTAACGGTTATGTCTTGGTCTTTAACCAACACAGAGACTTTGTGCAGGCACAAAAGTACATAACAGAAGCTGAGACGTTTGACTGGAGTTTTGTTTTCCAAGACTTTGTATCTTTAGAGCTGAAAAGCAAAGTTACAGAAAGGATACAGGTATCTATCTATCTTCATTACACTGCATGATATAGTAGTTGGCCTCTTATGAATCTGGATTGAAATGTTTTTTTTTTCCCTCCAAACAGTCTGCACCATGGTAGTTGCCAATAGAGAGGGTTTTTTTGGAGATAGGTGACCTCAAATACTGTTATTGGCACACAATCAAACAGCAGAGGATATTTACTGATATGGTAAATCAGTAAATCTGGCCATCTTGGACATGCTTCAGGTGTATGTGCTAGAAGCTCCTCATGGAGCTCCACTGCGAGGCGACTTGATGAAGCTTCTGGTAATGGAGGGTGACCATGGTAACCAGTGGATGGGAGCATCACTGGGGCATGATGGATACACTGGACTCCCCCAGTGACACAGCCCAGCGTGGCGGGGGCCTCCTGAGCTCCCGCTGGGGTGCTGACAACATGCAGACTTCTGCCCGAAATCCTGACTCTTGACGCATCCGTCACCCGGTTCAATGCGCCTGGTGCTTTGGGCGACACAAAGGGACCTTAAAAGTCTGACAGGGATTGTGACCATGAACCGCGCCATGAATGGGTTCATGGAGGAGCTCCCCAGAGCGACTGCTTTTGCTTATTATATTGGCCCTCCAGAGGGGACGGAGGGTGCTCCAGCAGGTCCCCTGAGTGGCTGGGCGTCCGCTCCTTCAACAGCACCAAGCACTCTACACCAGCACCTCTTTCCCAGCCCTGCTGTGTGCTGCATTGCAACTCAGCATCCCCGTGGGGTGGCTATCAATTCTCCAAGGGTAGGCATCAAGGGCTTTCAAGTCATGGGTCCAAACCTACATGGCCACAGGTTCTACTGCCAGTTCCTGCATACCTCAAAAACATGGCAGAAACCAACAAGGACTCAGACTCAGGCCGTCCAGCTCCCTCCACTAGCCGTAGCAGACTGAAATCTGCTTTGTGTTGTACAGGTGCCAAAGAATGTTGAAGTCATGTCATTGGCTGTTATGTTGCTGTAATCACCAGCAACATAATCACAGGTAATCACAAAATGATCCCGTCAGGACCAGTCTTTCTCGTAAAGCACCGCATAACTGCAGAAGAAAGGAAAATGAGCAACTGACCAACAAGCAACACAAATTTATGATGCCTATCAATAGTCAATCATCAAAGAAAGAATACATTATTTAATTAAAATTATGAATAGCAAGTAATACACATTCCAATTCCTTAACATGTCACAGAATGCAGTGAAAATGTAATTGACGGACAAATAATCAAATAAGTATTTTATGACTTTAAAACCTCCATTGTTACAGGTGCTCAATACTTTTCTCATGAGACCGCAAAATCTGACTCGAAAAACCGGAAAAGGTTTTACACCCCACGTCCGCAAGGGCACACAGGGGGAAGTCCATGGTCTCTATCAAATTAAAAGCATGGCTAATGGAACAATATCAATCTGCTTCCATTCGTGAAAAAATACTATTGGTTACGTGACATTGCATGTTATTTTTAATGTAGCTAAAACCCCTTGCTTGTGTCTTTTATTTTATAGTCTTGTTGTAGGCTGATTTGGACAATAACAAATAAATGACGTTAACTTGGCATACCCTGCAAACTGATACCAGTGGTCTAATGTAGGGGTTCGTCTCAAACGTATTGGTAACGTAACACATGTTGTCATACAAACGTAAACTGACCGTGGTCCACTGACCTAACTTTCTCCAAAGCAGGCTTCTACTTACACGGGATCATTTCACCGCGGCACCAGGCAGCTTCCCGTCCTCCGCTCCCATCGTTCCGTCCCTGAATGAGACACAGGCGACTTCATTTGCGACTGGAAACTTAAATTGTTGGAACCCATAAATGTTTAATATACTCTACAATGCGCCAGTGTGTGCCAAAATGTGTACCAACATTGTTTTGTGGATATCTGCATTATCCTTCTTAGCAGTGGCAGGTAAGATTTGCAACATGCATCCACATTTTTATTTTATAGAAGGAAATAACTAAGTAATGTGAGAGTGCTATCAACACAGATCTGCAGTATCATGTCATTCAACAGATGACCTGCTGATGGTAAACATTCCTGGAGGAAAGATGACAATGGGAACAAATGCAGACGATGCCAGAGATGGGGAGTCGCCGACAAAAGAAGTCACAGTGGGACCGTTTAAAATCGACAAATACCCAGTTACAAATGCTGATTTTAGGTGATGATGTTTAAACCTGTTAGTTGTTCCTATAATTACTGCAAAGTAAGTAGGTATCTAACGGTTATGTCTTGCTCTCTAACCAACACAGAGACTTTGTGCGAGCACAAAAGTACAAAACAGAAGCTGAGACGTTTGGCTGGAGTTTCGTTTTCCAGGACTTTGTATCTTTAGAGCTGAAAAGCAAAGTTACAGAAAGGATACAGGTATCTATCTATCTTCATTACACTGCATGATATAGTAGTTGGCCTCTTATGAATCTGGATTGAAATGTTTATTTCCTCCAAACAGTCTGCACCGTGGTGGTTGCCAATAGAGAGGGTATTTTGGAGACAGGTGAGATCAAATACCGTTGTTGGCATAAAAAAAAAGCACGCAATCAAACAGCAGATGACATTTCCTGATATGGTAAATCATATTCCCTGTTCATCGTCCTCCAGCCCGCAGGGCCAGGCTCTGGCATTCGAGAGCGTCTGGACTTCCCAGTGGTTCAAGTGAGCTGGAACGATGCACTGGCCTTCTGCCGCTGGAAGGACAAGCGGCTGCCCACGGAGGAGGAGTGGGAGTGGGCTGCCCGTGGTGGCCTGCAGGGTACGTGGCTTTAGTGTACAGGCAGGTTCCTTCAACTGCCCTGGATCGCTCCAGGTCAATACAAATGTGTATGTCGGGCCATCAATCAAGGGAGAATGTTGTTTCAACATTTAACTCTCTGAATCCCTACATTTGCCACACAATTTTTTTGTTCATACCGGAATTGTGAGATTATTAAGTTTTATACAATATATCGTTTACATTTACATTCAGGGCATTTAGTAGACACTTTTATCCAAAGCGACTTACAAAGAGTACATTTGTCAGAAGCGGGTGAAACATTTCATTGCTGCTAATACAGTAAGAAAGTCACCAGAACAAGTTTCAAGCATTTCAGTGCCAAGTCACAGAGTAATTCAAGTGCCAAGACGTACAAAATATAAGAGCATGAGGGTAGGGTTTTTTTTTAATTTTTTTTTTTTTTTTTAAATAGAGGTAGAGGATGGATGTTATGCAGGGTTCAGGTGAACAAGTGAGTCTTGAGTCTCTTCCGGAACATGGGGATTGACACTGCAGTCCTGTCACTGGCAGGGTAGGAGGAGGTACGTAGGGGCAGTTCCATTAACAACTTTGTAGGCCAGTAACATCTTCTTGAATTTGATGCGAGCCACTACAGGGAGCCAGTGGAGGTCTTGGAAGAGGGGGGTCACATGGGAGAATTTGTCGGTTGAACACGAGGCGTGCTGCGGCGTTCTGGATCCACTGCAAAGGTTTAATCGAGGTTGCAGGGAGTCCAGCTAAGAGCGAGTTGCAGTAGTTGAGGCGGGAGATGACAAGTGCTTGGGTCAGGGACTGTGTCGCTTCCCTTGTGAGGAAAGGCCGGATCCTGCGGATGTTGTAGAGAGCAAATCTACAGGAGCGGGTCACTGCAGTGATGTTTGCAGTGCAGGACAGTTGGTTGTCGACTATTACGCCCAGGTTCCTTGCGGTCGGTGAGGCAGATACTGTGATGCCCTCGACCGAGACCAGCAGGTCCCTGTGAGGGCAGTCTTTCCCGGTATGAAGAGAAGCTCAGTCTTTGCGAGATTGAGCTTGAGTTGATGCACAGTTATCCAAGAGCTGATGTCTGCCAAGCGTGCTGCAATCAGAGTGTCTGAGGGGGGGGAAGGAGAGTAACAGTTGAGTGTCATCCGCATAACAGCGATAGGAGTGTGATGTGATTACAGAGCTTAGAGATTTCGTACATAGGGAGAACAGTAGTGGTCCTAGTACTGAGCCTTGAGGGACCCCATTGTTTAGGGAGCAGGGTTTGGACAGGGAGCCGTTCCATGTGACTTGATAAGTGCGATCCATAAGGTAAGATGTGAATCAGGCTAGCGCAGTGTCAGTGATGCCGCGTTCAGCGAGGGTGGCGAGGAGGGTCTGGTTGTTCACGGTGTCGAACGCCACAGAGAGGTCGAGGAGAACAAACACCAACAAGAGGGAAGAGGCTTTGGTGGAACGAAGGGATTCAGTCACCGTCAGGAGGGCCGTCTCTTTAGAGTGTGCAGTCTTGAAGCCATACTGATGGAGATCAAGCAAGTCGTTTTCTGAGAGGTAGGAGGAGAGTTGGTTAGACACTACACGTACCAGTCTTTAGAAAGGAATGACAGCAGAGATATCGGTCTGTAGTTCAGGATGTCCGCAGACTTCTGAGGAGCGGTTTGACTGGCAGTTTTGAAGGGTGAAGGGACAAGACCTGAGGTGAGGGAAGAGTTTATGAGGGAGGTGATGAATGGTAGGATGTCCGTCGAGATGGCCTGAAGAAGGGGTAAAACGGTTCAGTCTGGCAGAGGCGGGAGCTGGGGAAGGGAGAATAGCTGTGGAGGTGGGGTTAGGGAAGGTAGCAGCAGAGGTCAGGGAGATGCTGATGTCTGTCACTTTCTTGGTAAAATAGTCAGCAAAATCGTCAGCAGTGAGTGAGGAAGGGGGGGAGAGGGGGGAGAACATGGAAAACAGTTTCCTGGGGTTGGAGGCAGAGGAGTTGATCTTTTTCCGGTAGAATGTAGATTTGGCTGCTGACACTGGAGGCTATGTCTGAGAGAATGTGCAGGTAGTGGGAGAAATCATCAGCACAGCCTGATTTCTTCCATTTCCTCTCAGCTGTCCATAGCTCTGTTCTATATGCCCGCAGAGATTCGGACAGCCAAGGAGGAGGAGGAGAAGATCGCACAGATCTGGATGAGAGGGGACAGAGGGAGTCTAAAGAGAATGAGAGGGAAGACAGCAGGGTAGAGGAGGCTGCTCAGCAGAAAGCAGTGATAATTGCTCTGGAGGGGGTAGAGAACAGCAGAGGAGAGAGTAGAGGGGGAGAGGGTTTTCAGGTTCCTGCGGGTGGTGACAGTTTGGGTGTTAGGTGGAACAGAGGAGGGGGACTTCAAAGGGAGAGAGAAAGCAACAAGGTGATGGTCAGACACAGGGAGCGGAGTAACTGAGAGTGCACAGGTACTGCAGGACCTTGTGAAAGGTCAAGTTGGTTCCTGACTCTGTGGGTAGGAGAAGAAGGAGAGAGTGTTAGGTCAAATGAGGTAAAAAAAAGGTTGTGAAGTCAGATGATTATAAATTCTCTGGTTGGATGTTGAAGTCGCCCAGGACAACCAGTGGAGTACAGTCTTCAGGAAAGCAGCCGAGGAGGGCATCCATCTCTTCAAAGAAGTCATGGAATGGACCCAGAGGACAGTAGATGACAGCAAAGTAGAGCTTGATGGGAATGGTGACAGCAACAGTGTGGAGTTCAAACACTGATCTGGTCAGGTGTTTCAGGGGAAGCACCTGGTAGGACCACTTGAGTGAGATGAGGAGTCCAGTCCCCCCTCCTCACCCTGAGGGTCTCAGGGTGTGTGAGAAGGAGTAGGCAGTAGAGAGGGCAGCCGGAGTGGACGTGTTGTCTGGAGTGATCCAGGTTTCTGTTAGGGCCAGGAAGTGGAGGGTCTGGAGGCAAGCATAGGCCGGGATGGAGTCAGCCTTCTTGACCGCCGATTGGCAGTTCCAGAGACTGCCCATTACTTCAATGCCATTGCAAGGGGGGAGAGATGGATAGAGCAGATTGGAAGGGGTGCAGCGTCGAGTATGGGATGGTGGATGGCGTCTGTGGCGGGTAGATGTCCTGACTGGAATAGGGGTTACACACATGGCTACAATACATAATGCAAGACACAAGGATTGGGGTTAGCGGAGGGCTAGAGGGCTTCCGAGAGGGACTCCCTTTGTCTTTGTTCAACCGGTCTTAGTTTGACGGTCGATGCTAAAGCTGACGCCTATGCCTAACACTAGCATTTTATCTGTTCAGATGTGAATGGTGTAGTCATAGCTCCGCCAAGCTATCAAGGCTATTGACACCTGAGAGGCTGAAACTTACTTGATCAAAGCTTGAGTGGGCTCTTGTAGTCCTATTCAACAACAACAACAACAACAACAACAACAACAACAACAACAACAACAACAACACCAATACCAATAGCAGCAACAGCAGAGTGTGACTACTAACTGTATGAGTTAGCTCATACAACAGAGTGAATACTAACTGTATGAGTTAGCTCATACAACAGAGTGAATACTAACTGTATGAGTTAGCTCATACAATGGAGAGTGACTACTAACTGTATGAGTTAGCTCATACAGCAGAGTGACTACTAACTGTATGAGTTAGCTCATACAGCAGAGAGTGACTACTAACTGTATGAGTTAGCTCTACCAACAGAAAAGCTACAACACAAGTTCTAATCCCTTATGTACTCACCAACAGCAACAATCCTGCAACTCCTTTAAAAGACAAAATGTATGTTACAATAGCAGGAGTGCATACATTCCTACTGGAAATTGAGCCCCTGACCCTGACTTCCCTGCTCTGCAAGCTGAGCTAGACGGGGCCACCTCAAAGGCTGCACTTCTTTTCATTTAGTGGATATTAAGCCTTCCAGCCATTATCTTCCATATGTTAGTAGATAATCAGATATAGGGCTTGTACATTGTGACATCACATCGCAATGACCGCCTATTATTGTACCAATTGTACCTTTATCAGGATTATACATCTTCAACTCTCTTGAGTTGTCTCGAACTGATGTTCACCAACAACCCTGTAGTATCGCCAACAAAAAAATATTCTCTAGAGCCAATATCAAGATCCTTGTGTTTTCTTTTTCTTGAAGGGATTTTCTTCGTCATTTAATGGGCAAAAGATTTCTTTCATTTATGTCACAGTCTGCTTTGTCCTCACCTCAGTCGTCTCAGCACCTGTCTGTCACTCCCTGCTCATCAAGACAACTCTGTTCACTTGATCACTGAGTTGCCGCCAATCAGCAACCAAGAGTGTCCACCCCTCTCCTCTCCATCCTCCCGTTGCCAGGTTGTCTTGGCTCCTGTCCCTGACCACCCCGTCTCATGGCCTTCCATCATCTCCTGTCCCTGACCGTCTCATGGCCTTCCATCACCTCCTGTCCCTGACCGTCTCATGGCCTTCCATCACCTCCTGTCCCTGACCACCCCGTCTCATGGCCCTCCTGGATATCACCTCAGCCCCCTGTCCCCGACCACCAATGTCGTCTCTGTTCCTGGTTTCTGTTTTCCTGATTTTCCTGAATTTTCTGATTGTTGTGTGACAATAATAAAGGTCCTACCAATTATACCTGCCTCTATCTGTTCTACAATGTCCAAGTCCCAAGAGTTTATTGCTGCCTTTGAGTACTGATTTACTTTTGACATTTTGCAAGATATTGGGTTTGATATATATATTTGATATATATATATCGACATCATTTATTTGATATATCCTCTTGTGATCTGTTTTATATTGTAAGATCCTGTTGTCCGTCCCTTTTTAAGACTCTTTTGGCTCTTGCATCTGGCCCCTTGTGGCTGTCCAAACACCCCAACCAGGCTTTCATAAAAACAAGTTCAACCAGATTTCCTAAAAAATAATGCCAGTATATCACATAGTAAAAGCTTGTAGTAAAATAATAGTAGTAAATTGATATTTAAAAAAAAAAAAAAACTTCTATATTATATTAAATGAGCAAATGGATAACAACAAATCAAGTGGTTGAGAACTTTACCCTGCACATATTGTGAAGTGTGTCTGACACAACAGCCCAATACGCATTCACAATGGGTCTGTCGATGTCAGGCAAGGGTGGATCCATATAACCATGCAATCAATAGATTTACAGACTACAACAACTTAACCGAAAGCAGAAATGGATAGCTCAGAAACCCCCTTACCGCTCCGTCACCACTAGGGGGCTTTCTGACGGGATGGGATCATGATGGGATGTGCTCAGCGCTGCTGCCCGTTGAGCGTTTCTCAACAGCCGTCATGTTCCAGCTTGTAGGTCACAGTAATGGTTTCAAGGGATACGCACTGAAGAGACTGCAGGCCACAACCACAGGTATCTGAACCAATGGGATCGCTAGTGCACAGCTCAGTTCCGGAGGCAGGAGGTGTTGCATTCTTCACAGGGCGAATCTTTGTTTGCTCCGCTGGTTGTCTTGTACCAGACTCTCACACAGCACAAAGCCAGTCAGCATCTGATATATATATCCCGAGAAGGACATATGTAAATACAATGGAAAACAATGGAGAACAAATGAACAATTAGATTGGTGCAAAAGGTGGGTATGAAAGTATGAAAGGGGCAGAGGTCATTTGAAGAGGTCAAGGACACAGAATGAAGTAAATGAACCAGAAACAGTGCTGCTGTCATAGGAATAGACACACATGATATGCATTTAAATGTATTAGTTTATAACAGAACTGTAGTACTGATCACATCCTGCCTTTTCCCCGGGTACCTGTAGCATTGTTATTCTTCTGAATGTTATGAAGTGACCTGCTATTCAAGCAGTGTTCCACACATGCACACATACGCGCACACACACACACACACACGGATACACACACATGCACACACACGCGTGCACACCAACACGTGCGCACACACACGGACACACACACACACACACACACAGATGCACACTCGCACACATGCACACACACACACACACACACACACGCACACATGCATGCTCGCACACATGCACACACACACACACACATAGCCCAGAACACTGTGGTCAGTAAAAGTATTGCTTTGGTTTTACCAAGCACAGAGTGTACAGTGTTTAGAAGTCCTCCCCTGAAGGGCCCTTTGTGTGTGTGTGTGTGTGTGTGTGTGTGTGTGTGCGTGCATCTGCGTGCATACTTTCTTGTATGTATCTTTGTGTGTGTGTGTGTGTGTGTGTGCGTACACATGCGTGCATACTTTCTTGCATGTATGTTTGTATGTGTGTGTGTGTGTGTGTGTGTGTGTGTGTGTGTGTGTGTGCATGCACGAGTTGCATATCTGTGTGTGTGTGCACGTGCATGGCCGTGTGTGCGTGTGTGTCCGTTGCATATGTTGCATATGTGTCTCCATACATGTGTGTGTTGCGTGTGTGTGTGTGTGTGTGTGTGTGTGTGTGTGTGTGTGCCAACAGGCTCTATAAATCCTGTGCTGTGCCTCAGCATGCTGATTTATGGCCCCGATCTGCAAATGTTCAAGATCAAACAGTGGAATTACCTCCCTCTCTGTAATTCCAGAACCCATAATCCAATTCATTCTCTTCGGCGACCGCCTGTGCCATGGTTGCCATGGCAGCCACTATCAGCAACATCAACAGAGAGGAGGCGGCCATGATGGAGCATCAGCTGCAGCTTGTGAAGAGCCACGAGGAGACGAGGAAGATAAAGGAGAAGTACAACTTCAATGGCAGGTTGTGTGCATTATGGGATTCATGGAGAGAGGAGAAAAAAAAGAAAAGAAAAACTAAACCAGGACAACAAGAAGATACAACTTAAAGAGCCAGGAGCCTCACACGTAAAGGCTCAGGTATGTTTCATCTGGCCGTGGGACCTGCTCACGGAGTACATTCTGTACTGCCTTCGGCTGGGGGAGAACAAACACAGGCCACGCTTTGATGGAGCAGCAGCATCATGTAGTTTGGGACCATCAGGTTGTCTGAAAACTGGAGTGTTGCATGCAGTCAGTCCCGCAAGATATGAATTCAAACAAAACCCTGAAACCAGAAGCTCAGCGGGGGGGAGAGAGAGAGAGGGAGGGAGAGAGAGAGAGAGAGAGAGAGAGAGAGAGAGAGAGAGAGAGAGAGAGAGAGAG
>JAOPUI010000125.1:4547964-4558546 GCA_027123135.1 Urophycis floridana | reverse complement strand
ACACACACACACACACACACACACACACACACACACACACACACACACACACACACACACACACACACAATATTGTCTGTAACAGGGTGTGTGAGTGCGTGTGAGTGTTTTGGGTTTACCTGAGGGAGTCTGTGAATGACCCGATCCTTCTTCACTGGTGGCAACATGTTCCTGTTGCGTGAAAAATACCATCAAAACGGCCAGAATTCAAAATCACGCCCGACATTTATCAAATTTACATGCAGATTAATTTGAGAATGTTGAGAATGTACAACCAAAAGCCTATGGACAAGACAATTATATTAAAATAGATGTAAATATGCTGCCATACTTTGCTACTACGAAATACTACGAAGTAACTACGAAACTAGCAAATCAATGCAGTAACATGAACATGTCCATCTAAAAAACAACAACAAAGAAATTAAACCCTTATTTACCTGAAACGTTTATGTAGATGAAACGGTATGGAGTGTGGAACACAAACAAATAACTCCAACAACTATTACCACATATCTACAACTATTCTGTTATATCTGGAAGACATTCGGCAACAACACGGATCTCCTCACACCCTCAGCAGACAGTCCATTAGATGTGGACTCAGTGGACACTGGATCCCCACACTGCGAACAAACCGTGCAAATAAAATGTCAAATTGCGCCCCCCTGCGGTTGACTTGACAAGTACGATGTCAGTCCTAAATTAATGCTTTAATAAATAATAAATACAGCTATAAATACAATTAGAAATACTACATTTTATATAATTTCCCTTTTATACAAATATGGATGTATAAAATATAGACGTAAAATATAACATAGTATAAAGTATTTTGTATCAGTTCAAAATTCATCGTGTGTCGCGCTAGTGACGCGTTCTTCCTGCGACACGTCAGTACATAAACGAGGCACGTTGGCGCTTCCCTCTCTCTCTCGTACCAACGTCCTCGGCATAAGTCCTCTGGTCATGGAGGTGTTGTCTCAGCAGGCAAATTATTTTCCCTTCTACTTTATTTATTTCGATTACGGCCAATCCTCAGTTTAAATCCAAGTGTGTTGTTTTTTTGCCAAACATGTTGCTCAAAGTAGCACCTTTACAGCTAATCGGCTTTGAGGTAAAAACAAAAGGCCTCACGTCAAGCACGCGGTAAGCCATAGATGCAAGTTTTAGAAGGTTGGAAGTAATGTTTTTGTATAAATATGGGCGACAAAATGACTAGTTGTATTGGTTCTGGTGTTCTATGAAGCCACTCCGATATAATTACATTTTGTTGTCGAATAACATTTTCATTGCGTCATCATCACGTTGTAGTTGCAGGGCTTCTCTACTCCATAGACATTAGCAATATATTATGCATTGGAATTGCCGTCCGATGCGATCCTCACGCTTATGCCTGCAGTATTTTAGATTCTTATTTATATAGTAGCCCTCTCCTACAGTAGCAAAACTTTTGCGTGACTCCTGCGAAGTGATGCCACTCTTTTTCGTGGTGAGCTCTTAATTAATGGAAGGAATTTCAACTACCGCATTTTTGCCATGATGAAACCTAAACTTACAGCTGGAATTACCGTCAGATTGTTAAGTGGTGATAATGGGTTTTCTGAGCAACTTGTCCTTGTAAATGGCTTGTCCATTTGACCATGAGGTTTGTTTTGGTATCACTAATTTGTTTGCGTTTTATTTTTAGGTGGACAGAGCTGCCTAGCTGCCGAAATTGTTCTGCAGACTGGTGCAGTGGAAATGGGTGAGTGGAATCCTAGCTTGTCTTTTAGAGTACACTTGATTAAGATGTTTGTGATGAAATTTTAAACTAATGCTGGAATTACCGGCAGATTGTTTAGTGGTGATAACTAGTTTTCTGAACGTCTGCAGTGTCGCATGTATTTTGGCTGTAGGTTTTCTGTATGGTATTAATGAGGAGATTTTACTTCTAGATGGACACGTTGAAAGGCCACTGAGCTGGTGATCTGCAGGAGACTTGATCCTCCAGGCTTTGTCATGGTAAGGATGGTTTCCTTGTTGTCCTCTTGGGTGTGCCTATGTATCCAATGATGAAAACGTTAGGAAGTGCCGTCCGATGCGACAACTGACGATAGTTCTTTTCAGTATTTCTGAGACTACAGAAATTCCCTTGGCTTGATCAGACGCTTTGGTCTTTTCTTTCTGTAATGGGGTCTTTTTGTGTATTTGCTTCCAAGGTGAAGATTCTGCCCTGCTGCTCTGGATGTGGTTCTGCTACCTGGAATTGCTGCTGCAAAGGTGTGTAGACTGAAGATTAAAGATGCATGTAGTACTGCAATCAAGTTAAATTTTAAAGCTGCTGGTGAAATTACTGGCAGGTTATGTAGTGTTGGTAAATGAGTTTTCACGCTGCTGCATAATCCTGTGATTCTATTTTTCTAGATGGCCATTGGTACTAGGATACTGAGTTGGAGATGACTGGCCAAGTTACCCAGCTAGAGAAATGGTTCTGCAGATGGACTGGGGACGTGACATGAGGTGAGGAGGAGAATCGGGTATTGTCTTTACGAGGCACACTTGAATGTTGTGATGAAATTTTAAACTAATGCTGGAATTACCGGCAGATTGTTTAGTGGTGATAACTAGTTTTCTGAACATCTGCAGTGTAGTCTTTATCTGGCCTTGGGTTTTTGTATTGTGGTCATTGTAAATGTTACTTCTAGATGGACACGTTGAAAGGCCACTGAGCTGGTGATCTGCAGGAGACTCGAGGAGGAGCAGGAGGGTCATGGTGAGGATGGTTTCCTTGTTGTCCTCTTGGGTGTGGCTGTGTGTCAATGATGAAAACGTTAGGAAGTGCCGTCCGATGCGACAACTGACGATAGTTCTTTTCAGTATTTCTGAGACTACGGAAACTGTCTTGCTCAGTTTGTTTGTCGTTTTCCTTGTGTAATTGGGCCGTTTTTGTCTTGAAGATGGAAAACCTGCCTGCTACTGCCGATGGACAAGAGTAGCGTTGACATGAGGTGAGTGGTACAGTTATGAATCATCTTTGACCTGGTACACTTCCATGTTGTGATGAAATTTTAAACTATTGCTGGAATTACCGGCAGATTGCTCAGTGGTGATGGATGGTTTTCTGAACGCTGCTGTGCTGATGTAAAGTAATTGTTTGCCGGGCTCAGTTTTTTAATGGGCATCATTTCATCTCCCTAGCTGACATAGACCTGAAGATGGGACCACAGAATGGGCTACATGATTCGCTGCCCAGAAGTGAGCCTCCCTGACTTGACACTTTGAGGTCAGGCAAGTATTCAAATTAGTGAGGCTTGTTGCTTTATATTGTTTGTAGCTGTTAATCGCATGTCCTTTCAGACTTTTTGATAAATTGTTGGATTGCTGGAATTACTGGCAGAATTCTCCATGATGTTGAGTTGTATACAATCATCATTTGAACTGCTTTTTTAAATTTAACAGGTTGCAAGATGAAGAGATTCTGAAGATGGGACAGGAAAATATCTTGCTGAAGTGACTATTGTAACTAATGACAATAAATGTAGTTTTCAAACTTTCAAAGTGTTTACTTGAGTCATAATGCACCATTCAGTCTGTATTTGTTTTAATTGCAGTGAACAGCTCAACATTCTGGGGTGTGATGCTTTCTTCACCAAGTCTTTGAAAAGTTGCCTCATTCTAGAGCAGGGCCATGTACTCCCTGTAAACAGCACTTTGGTTTACTGTAGTCTACAGTATTGACCTGTGTGGCTCTCTACTCTAGAGTAGACCTCGGATCGCTGTGTTATCACTGAACTGCCCACATTGCTCTACATGGATCATAACTTGAATAGAAACCACTTGTTGCAATGTTAATGTTGCTGCTTCCCCCAATACGGCAGACGTCTCATGCTGCCTGGCTGTCGATGCATCATCTATGGCCCTGGTTTTGCGTGCCATAGCGTACGTTTCTCACTAGAGGGAGTGCCTGTACAACCGTGGTAGCAAACACTGCCCGCCAGCACCTTGGTGCCCACAGGGCATGTTCTAAAAATGGCACTACCATGGATATTTTTTAAATGTTTATTTCATTCTGTTCATTTTTAATCAATACTTGCATTACATGTAGATTTAAACTCAATGGCAACATTGAGTTTTATGAACACTGAACTTGTCTGGAAAGATCAATATCATGTGCACTCATTGCTGAGACAAGAGAGCGCCAATAAGATCGGGAGCTAGATGCAGGTTATACCAAAGTCCTTCTCTAAGTGTCTCTGGTTATACCCACTAGAGAAACACGCCGGAAAAATGAACTCAAAACATTTTACAACCGTAAAATACAAGTGTCATTTGTGGGGCGACTGCAAAGCAGCACTGTGGAGGAGACATACCTGTCCTACTGGCTTCCATGCTAACGACCCACGGGGCAGTGTACACACAGAACAGGCCCGGGAGCTTAAAGCAGTTTTGGGCAAACGGCAATTTTTCACGAGGCTGGCGAAAAAGTCACAAAAAGCAACTTAAACTTGATTTAGAGCTGTAAACGAAGTATTGAAAGGAACAATCATGACAATTGCAAACACCATGTTCAAAGACGAGAAGAATTTAAAGTATCCCTTCGTATTACACCGTACCCTTGAAGTAGCTCGGGTTCAAAGGTTGCTGACCCCTGCTCTACAATGTAGAAGTGGTTCCTGTGGTCCATCAGCTACTTGGTGGGTTTGTACAACAATGAAGACACCTGTAGTGTAATGCCAGTGTGATAAGTTGTAGGAGTGGTTTTGTCCCAAGAGTTGAGCATCCCGGACACTTGGGAGTGTAACGCCACGGTTTGTCAATCAGTGTACAACATCGCTGTGAACTGTCAAACACACGTCGCTCCTAAATCATGACAACGTTGCCTCAGGTCTTATGGATAATACGGCCCCTCCTTCCTATAACTGATTTTTTTTTGCCCGTTGTTCAAATTCCATCTGAAACGGTTCACTACAAATAAGCATGTAGTGGTGCGCATTCGGCCATGTGATCAACATTCATGGCCCAGCAGCACGACCTGACTTGTCATTGGGAACGCGTGACATCGCACCCTTTCGTCGCTGCTTGTGGGATTTTATCACGTTTTACGTACCAGTAAATCCTATCAGCACGAGTATTGCTTGTACTTTAATTTGTTTTTGTTTCCTATATACAAAGTATTTAATTCATATGATCTGCTGGAATAAGCGGCTATATCTATTGAATGTAGGCCTATAGTTGAAATGTGCCATAATTTATACATATACATATTTACATATATACATATACATATTTACAAGCATGTGCAGAGACGAATGCATAGGCCTACTATATATATATATATATGGGTGATTCTGCAGGAACTTTTGGCCTTGTGAACTTGAGGGGAAAAAAGTGTTTTGGTAAATTAATTGTGATGAGGACCACTTCAGGAAATATACATTTGAATAAATACATTAACATTGCACATTTTGATAAATAACGCATATGTAGCCTCACAAGCTATGAATTGCACCTGTAACCTGTAACCTCTGTCACCTCACCTTTGTCATTTCCACCCAAGAAGGTAATGAGGTGGAAATTACAATCCGTATTTTGTGAAAAAAAATCCAAGATAGCATCACAGATTATCCATGAATTGGTATCTAGCATTTCATGCATGCAAAATACATCAATGTTTGTAAAAAATTTTTTTTATTCATTTACTAATTCAATTGATGTTACCCCGTGTTTGGAAATTACATACAATAAAAAAATATTTGCATTTCAAGCAATATTTAGCTTGAGTTTTCTTCAAAAGTTAGTGAAGAAATTTGAAATCTCCTCCATATCAGACATGCACAGTGATGTCACTGTTCATCTCAAAAGAAACTACCCAAACAGTCTTTTGTATAACTTCTTAAAGGGACATTAGAGTGTTGAGGTGGAAATGATGGCAATACTGTGGGACAACTACATTTTGTATATAAAATCTCATAAATAGTTGTTTGACCTCAAATACCCCAATTATGTTTTGATTATTTTACTGATACCTTATTCAGTCAGATTTAAAAAAAAAAATGGATACATCTTTTTTTACACTTCATTTTCATTATTGAAGATCAGAAGTCTGGGTGTGGGACAGGCACAAAACAGCAATATTTGCATCTATAATTATGTTGTAAAAGGTGAAAAGATCACTGGTAAAAAGTTTCTAAAACACTTTTATTGTAAAGATAACTGAACGTGTGACATTTCCCTTTTCTTTTCTTTTTTGCATAAAATATGATCAAATATGATCAAATCATAGTTATTGCCCGCTATTTTGGTAATTTGTAAAATTGGATTTTGAACCATGTCCTGCTTAATCAAACAGTCAATCACATAATCACATGCCATTTAATTTAGGTGTTTTTACATCTCACTTTTCCAGACAGTGCATTTTACACCAAAACATGCTTTGCCACTATTAAAGTTGAACAATAAAACATGTCCCACCTCGGGGTTGGTTGTTTTTATGTCTTAAATCCTTTAGCTCTTTTCCTGTTCCAACAGATTTCCTGTATGTGCATAACATGTAATTTGATGCTCTGTCTGCTTGTTACTGCTGTTCTTGTTCATACATGTGCCAGCACAGAAAGTCCTGCCTGCTGACTATGGAGACCTGATTATTCAATATATAGGGGTCCACCCAGACCGTAAGACTTATCAAGGTAAAGCCATATAGAAAGTTTAAATTGGGCCCCTCAATTCAAAACGTGTTGCATCTAATGACTTTTGACAAAAAACATCAAATATTTAGTATATTTAGTATATAGTATATCTTCTAGTTGAGACCTGAAATATAGGACACCAATGTGCCTGGATCTTTAAAGGTGAGTGTGACGGAGTGCCGTCACAACAGTTGACCATGCGCTCTGGCTGCCATACCAAAGAGCCTGGCTCTTTGGTGTTGCGGTCAAGTTGCTGGTTTGGTGCCCCGGAGACCCGAGTGTGAGACCGGGTGGGGTGACTGCCTTGTCCCTTCGCTACACCCTGACCGCACCTTCTGAACCCCAGACCGCACCTTCTGCCCCGTGCAGGTGGACAGCCAGCTGAGGAGCTCCAACCGCCGGCTGGAAGACCTCCACGCCCAGCTGCAGGAGCTGGACGCTCACATCGTGGTGAAGGGAGGCGAGGAGAATAAAGGTGAGGCCGCTGGACCACCAGGAGACCCTCTGTGGTATTTCCATTCCGATGCACCAATCGCCCCGCTCGCGAGTTGATTTTCTCACTGTCGAACCTGTACCAACGATACCTGCTTGCTGTCCGAAAGCATTAGCCGTCCTGTCTGAATCTGGACCATCTGGATCGCTTGCCTGTCCCTTCCCTCCATTCACCAGTACCTCTGAACATTGGCCCGTCGTGTTGAAATCAATCTCGGGTTAGCCAGAGCTCCCTGGCAGCTCAGAAAGCCCGAGGAAACTTCACACTCGGTACAAACTGACAGGAATCTGCCCTGTGGGTGCAGCCCAGCCTATAACGTTTCGTCACTTGTGCCGGAGCTTAGGAGACATTAAACTCTGCAGCAGTTTGCTCCAGAGTCCCATCACGTCGGCCCGATGGGGAGCTGTCAGTGGAATCCTTGTCTGTGTTGCACAGTCACTGGACTGTGACAGGTGTTGGGGTGGGCGGGTGATCAGTGGGCTTTGACCTCGCGACGTGGTCCTCTCCCCCTGCAGACGAGTGTCCCCAGTCGCCGGGGGCCGAGAGCCGGACCAGCGCCCAGATGGAGCGCATCTCGGCCCTGGAGAGGCAGCTCAACATAGAGCTCAAGGTGAAGCAAGGAGCAGAGAACATGATCCCCATCTACGCTAACGGATCCACCAAGGTACCGCAGACCACACACACAGAGACACACACAGATACATGCACTCATGTGTCTGTGAATGTATCATGTAACACACACACACATGCACACACACTATTCAATATGTGTTAATATTTCTCATTCCATTTTGTTCATCCTTCATCCTAAACATAATCTTACTAAGGAGCCAATGTACTGCTAGTAGTACTAGTGTACTGAAGTAGTCACTGGTGTCTAATAAGGCTAAAAGGGGAAGAACACTGAACGCGGTTCAGTGTTCAGTTCCTTAAAACGCCACGTCTCTGTTTCGTGTGTGTCTCTTCTGCTTCCCATCCCACACACGTGTCTCGTCCAATCAGGACAAGAAGATGCTTCAGACGGCCCAGCAGATGCTGCAGGACAGCAAGACCAAGATCGACATCATCCGCATGCAGATCCGCAAGGCTGTGCAGGCCACAGAGCACAGCGATGACACGCCAGGTGAGGCGGGCCGCCCAGCCACTGGGGGGGGGGCGGGTTGTTGGTTCCTTGCCTTGTGTGAATCCCCCGCCCACTTGTCAAATGATGACGCCGACGGAATCTGTGCTACCGTAGTGACTAACGGAAAACAACATGGCGGCTAGCGGATTCTGCTGTCGGAAGCTGATTTATAAAATGCGAAAGGTGGTCCGGAACCATTGGCTCTTAAGATCAACAACAGAGCACAGCGTCACTTGTAGAAAGGTTATCCGCACGGTGATTGGTTTAGGGGGGAAACCACTCGAAGGTCCAATCGCAGCGGCTCAATTTGCTGACGCCGCCCGGCCAGTGAAAACGGCTCAGGCTGATTCCATTTCATGGAAACTATGAGAGATGAGATGAGAAATAAAGCAGCAGGGTATGAACGGACTACTAAAAGGACTAACCCCTGCCTCTGCATCAGCTGACACGCATGTACACACAAACACACACACACACACACACAAACACACACACACACACACACAAAGTCCCCACGCGCGGCCCTGAGCTCATGTGACGCATACGGAGACGGACAACACGGGCGAGCGGCCGGCCGTGCGCGCAGAGCCCCGCGCAGAGCCCCGCGGGCCATTTGTGCTGAGGGAGCAATCGATGCGGGTTTTCAGGGCAGGTGAGTGAGTCTCCCTACAGGGCTGGGAGGGCACTGTGGACCCTAATGGCCACTTCTGGGAAGGCAGACGGACTTGATGAAGGGCAAGAGAGGTGAATGGTCAGGGGAGAGAGGGAGAGAGAGGGAGGGATGAGAGAGGAGCAGAGAGAGAGGGGGGGGGGGAGAGAGGAGGAGAGAGAGAGGGGTGGGGAGAGAGATGATTTGTAGAAAGATATAACCGCAGATGGGAGAGGGAGGGAGGGAGAGAGGTATAAGTAGAGGGGGGTGGAGAGGGAGCTTTCGGAGAGATTGAAAGGCATTAGTGATAAAAGATGGATGCTAACAATAGTGTTTTTCCTGTGGGGCTCTTCATGATTTGAACTCATCCCGCGCCAGGAGAAATCCTGTTATGAAGAAGAATGGTGTGTTTCATAAGCACAGAGAGATGGGGGGGCTGTTTGGACAGACCACTCAAGGGAGGCCGTTTCTCCTGTGTGGAAAAATAAATAGAGCATGTTTTTAAGACATTTTGTAGTTTGAGATTCTTACAGGCAGCGGCCGTAAATGCTTTTGAAGTCGCGTCTTGTCCCAGGATCAAACTGTGTAAACGTCACCCATCACTCCGGATACCTTCTTGTGGAGTTTTATTTTGGGCTCAGGCAGAAGATAGCAGTTGTGGGTTTATTATTTTTTCATGAAGGAACGATCTCCACACTGATGTCACGTGAACATTTCTCTTTGACTCTCTCTCACCTGACTTTGTCTCTTTTTCTCTGTCTCGCTCGCTCTGTCTATCTCTCCATTTGTGTCACTGTCGGTCTGTCTCTGTTTATCTCTATCACTCTGTCTATCACTCTGTCTATTTGTGTCTAGCTCTCTGTCTCAATCCCTCTTCATCTCTCTGTCTCTCTCTCGCAGTCCCATATCTCTTTCAGTCTCTCTGACTGACTCTCTGACTCTTGAAATGCCTTGTCTTCGTAGTGGTTCTGTTGCGTTGTGCTGTGTGTTTCATGGTTCCATTGAGTATCGTGGGGGTTCTGCCCAGCGTGTGTTTGTGCTTGCGTGACAGACGTTCTCCAGGCCTCCGCACCTGCAGGGTCACTTATCAGGATGTGAACCCCAGACACATCGCCTTATTAGGACAAGGCACCAACATGCACCACCACCCCCACCTCCATTTGCTCTCTCGCGCTCTCTCTCTTTCTCTGTCTCTCTCTCTCTGTCTCTTTTCCATTTTTTCTGTTCAGCTGTATGTTCACTATCCCCTCATTCTATTGTGGGGCTCTCTATTGGGAATATATTCTGAAACTTTCCCATACCGAACACAGTCTCACTTTCCCGTTTCTGCGTTACTCTGTCCCTCCAGCTGCACTGTTTATCCCTCTCACACGCTATAAATACCTCTGATGCTGGGCATTCGGCTCTTATGTCCTTCATTGGTTTTCACCTCCCATCTACTCCTGTGTCTTAACATGTAGTGAATGGTATGGTAATATTATATATGATAAGAGTATGTTATTATATATAAGACATTTATTATCATTTGACTGTAAAACATGTTGATATATATTGTGAGTTGTATATTTGAATAGGATAGGATAAAACTTTATTAATCCCCTAAGGGAAGTTGGGTCACCATAGCATCCAGGGTACATATAAATATCAAT
>JAOPUI010000125.1:4496942-4507408 GCA_027123135.1 Urophycis floridana | reverse complement strand
ATTTATATTTCTAATTTCAATTTATTGTATGTATGCACATTGTATATGCTATTTCCTTTTTATAGTGTATGCCTAGACGTATATTTTTACATATTTTTCTATTTTCTATTTATATTTCACTGTGATTACTTATTTACTGTTTTTCTTTTCCCATTTACCATTCCAATGGAGTATTATGTAATAAAAGCAATTTTCCTCTGGGATTATTAAAGTATGTCTGTCCGTCTGTGAATTGACTTGATGCAAATCCTCAATGTGCTCCCACCCCAGCATTGTGCAATGTATCTGCATCCATCTGTTTTTATATCTACATGAGACATTCTTATTGTCAGTAAAAGCACTTTGTAAGCTGTTCATATTCTTATCATTGCTACTACTACTAGCTATTCTGAAGATGAGAAACCTACACAACATAGTTTACACTAATACAAAAATGGGATTTTCCTTTTCTGTTCTGTCACCATCTCAGCTGGTATAAGGCCTGATGCAACTAGTCAAACATATTTGAAGAGCTTCTTTAGCTGTCTGTAAAAAAACTAATAAACAGCCCATTAAGAGCCCATTTCCAAGCTCAAACACATCCCCAAGCCCAATCTGCATGTTTACAAGCACTCTCACAAGTCTGGCAATGTGAGATTTGGATCTGAAAGGAAACCCTCCAACAACAGAGATGAAAAAAGAGAGTATAAATTATGTACCAAGCAGGCCAGAGGAGGGCGGGTTCTTCTGGATGGGCTCTGCCATGTTGTCTTGGATTTGCTGCCAGAGCTGCCACTCAAAGCGTGGATGGAGAATGTAGAATGGCTGGAGTGGGTGGAGCCTCCTGTACCTCTGGTACTGAGCGAAGATCGGGTAGTCGGTCCTGTTGTACCACTGAAGAGAAAGATAACTTTTAAATATTAGACACTGGGAACACCGCGAAAGGTTTTGCGTTTTGCGTCCAGAGCCACACTCACATTGACAAAACTCCAAAACCTGCACCGACCATACATGCAGGAGACTCGACCTACCCAGAAAAACTCTGGCTGATGTAAGGAAAAAAGACGCATCGTCTACATCATGCTGCCCCTCTTCTTCCCTGGCAGCACGCCCTACCTGGGAGAGGTTAGCAGAGAAGGGGGCTGGGTCCCAGCCCACCAGTACCCCCGTGCTGTACAGGGAACTGGACAGGAAGCGATGATCATCAGACGCCATCACCTGATCACAAACAATCAGTCACTGGCTCATTAGCAACAATGCAATAACTGAATTGGTCTGCAATTCACATGTCAATGTTGACCACTTCTAGGCAGAATGGACCCTTTTCACGGAGGTAGCATTGTAGGAGAAACTCATAACAGTAGCTATGGATCTGCTCCTTTAACGTACAACAACAACAATGAGATTAGTGGCATGGGTGACAGCTGTGGAAAGGTTATATTGTCTGCATCAAGGACAATGCTAATGAAACATAGATCAGTATGATCCACCAGCAAAGAAAATTAAATCCAGTCCTGTACTGAAAAACTAGGACCCAATGGACAAGGCATTGTCAACAGCATTGTCAACAAAATAAGGTCATGCATCAACAGTTTTGTCTTGGAACTGGGTTACAATTGAATATTTAATTAATCACATTCTGTTACACTCAACGATGCAAGTCTAGCAGCTTAATTTTCCTCTTTTAGAGTGCAGAGAAAACTAATCTCTTGATGAAATAGTAGTACTGTTAAGTGCAGCATTAGTGGTGCAGTGGATTAAATGCATGATCCTCTTTCCACTTATAGTGTGTGGCTATTAATAATATGTCATAGTTGCACTCAATACTTCAAAGGCTGTCAGCATCATGGACGTTGAGTCTTATAATGTCATGGTGCCCGTCATTATACTCCTGTTGTCTTAGCCATAGGAAAATGGTAACATGAGAAAAAACTAAAAAAACAAGGGAAAAAAAACCCAACACTTTTTTCTATTTTTCTGCACTGTTGAATCATCAAATCCACCACACCACGCCAGTGTCATTTGAAGAGGTGTTACTTGTGAGTTGATGAGGCGGACTGTTGTTTTGGAGCCCACGTCCTTCTCATAGCCAGATGTTGGCGCGGCATTGAACCGCAACACAGCATCGTGAGAGTCTGTCAGGAAGCAGTGAGTAGAATGCAAAGTTTGTTATCTCTATCTTTTCATCAAAGTAAGAAAAAAAGCAACATTTTCTGGTGAGTTTCACATCCAAAAGATGTGAAATTCACTCACTCAGTGAAAGTTAGTTACTTCCTCATTGAGAATTATAACTATAACTCAATAATAAGCAAATGTCCCATAAACTACATACACAATAAAACTATTGAATAACACCAAGAATATTAACTTTCATAACATAACTGGGGGCTTAACTGGGGACTTAACTGGTAATTTCTCCATATTTTGTGCAGTGCGATTTGTTACGACAATACACTTATCATCATATTAGTCAAATTTCAATTATAAAAGGAAATGTTTGCATTAAGGCAGGATTTCCTTCATGGCAATGCAGACATTGCAGTGTGAGTATGTGTTGTTACATGTTACACGTGTCATAATCGGCATATGCAAAAGTGTGACGTGCAAACCGTGAATGTAAACAATCTCTTGCCTATCTCTTTGCCGAGCCCGGAGTTGCGCAGTGAGCCAGCCGACGACACGACAGCGCACCTCTTGTACGGGCCGAGTTCAGAGGTCACCGATTTGACAGGCAGCTGGGAGGACCAGCTCAGCGAGGCGAAGGGCTGGAGGTCGGGGGTCAAGGTCAAGACCTGTACATGACTCTTCAGGTGGCACAGAAGCTCCGGGCCGCTCAGCTTTGGCCTACTGGCGATGCCGCCGGGTCCAGTGTTCTCCACACCGTACTTGTTCATGGCCTGGGAGAGAGGGGGAGCCGCGGTCAGGGACACTCATCTCTCCTTTCAGGCACGCTTCCATACGCATCTCTAAAACCAGTTAGAAAACACCATTCCATAGACTTGCTGGTTCGATACACGGGACGCAGAATAGAAGGTGAGTACCAGGTACAATCCTTTTGGCAGTTGCTGATACCTTGTAGTGATGAGGGTACTTTAAATAATGAATTCAATTTTTCACCACAAACAAATAAAAAGTATATCAAATACATTTTAACCAGTACTCAAAAAATAGCACCTTAGCATTTGCAAATATTTGAGAAGAAAGCCTAGTAGCTGGTTCAACTGCTGTACAAAACACCGTCTGCTGTTCAGACATAAGACTTAAGCCTAGTTTATACTCCTGCGTAAAGTGCCGTACGTCGGTTACATCGGTTACTGTTCCAACATGTCTTATCACAACTTGGAGCAGTGCCTAAAGGCCTGGTACAGTTTTGAGCCCTGCGTGACCACGCCTACTGCATGCACTGTTGATAATGGTTGTGTTTCAAAGCAACCTTTTTTTGAACTGCGTCTTTCAAAGCGTCTTCACTTCCGGAACAGGATATGGTTCAGAAGTTGTGTGCTCGGTACCCGGGTGTGATCTGTAGCTGCTTTTACCAGTTAGTTAAAGAGCAGTTATTATTGTGATGGTGAGTGAGTGATCTTCTGAGTGATATGAGTGTTATATATGATTGGTTGGGGTCTTTCCAATTGATGTACTTGTATCGTAAACATTGGGAGATGGTTGTATATGGGCATATCACTACACTATAATTACGTTATTCGAGACTGCTTATTTATTTAATCAATTCAAAATGTCCGGAAATAGACAAAAGCCTCAAAAGGGGCAGCAAGCAAGTGATGCAGACATGATATTAACAGTTACACAAACGTTTTAGATCCTCTAATACATTTCTCAATATTCATAAACAAAAGATGGATGGACATCTTTGAATCCATGCCTTGCTCTACTCGCCTCTCAACTTTTCTGTGTTGGCTTAAGGGGATCCAAATAATATACAACATACGGGCTCTGTTCCCACTGGAACAATAGTGCTCAATACAGTACATTACTTACAGTGAGTGTCACCATTTGGTACATTTGGTAGTGTTGACACAAATCTTGTTCCCGACTTAGTGCACTATTTAAGACCCATAATGCAAAAACAGATGCATACTGCTCGATATCCCATGATGCATAGTGGTTCCCATTGCCATCAGATTCATCCAATAGAAATCTGGCAAATACACAAAAGTGTTCTTTATTGCAAATAAGCTGTCACAGGGTTCCGACTTATTGCCTATATAGTGCACTATATAGGACTCAAACCTGAGTCCCATACTCACCTGATAGTTCTGGACCACCTTCCTCAGCCTGCTGCCCAGCATGGTGCTGGACATCTCCTCGTCCCACACCTCGCCCGTTCTCCCACGGGTTCTGAAGAACTCGGTGTCTACAGTTCCGCCCAGCTCCTCACGCCGCCGCCCCCCAAACAGGGTCTCCAGCGCACGCCTGAAGGGGCGCGGCAGCAGCCACGCAAAGAAGCCTGACTCCCGTGCTCTGGTCCTCTTCTTTGTGGCGGTTTCCTTCACTTCCTGGGTGTGGTTATTAGAGGAGAGCACAGGGATTGGACGGTTCGGGTTGCCGGGGACGACGCCTGGGAGCTTCTGTGGATCGGCGTACAGGGGCTTTGTCCCCCCTCGCAGTACCTGTCAGAGACGATGCTCAGAGGTCAGAGGTCAACAAACAGGCTGTCAAAACCACACTCTTTAGGATATCCTCCTTCGCCATATTTGCGCATGCAGGCCGGTTGTCCAACTAATGCAATGAAACTTAGAATCTCTTTCCAGAACTGCAAAGCTTTAAATGTTCATGACACATGGTGGGACAGTAAAGACAATCTGTAGAGACTGTAACAACTGTAAAAACACTTGTAAAGAATGGTACAGCTGTAAAGACCACAATGACAACTTCCAAGTCCATCTGTAAAGACCATCTGTAAAGGCCACCGACTGTAAAGACCCTCCATAAAGGCCGCCATACCTTGACCACAGAGTGCGTGCGTGGCTGAGCCCGGGTGCGTGCGCGCACTCCAAAGATGGCGTCAGTCACGGGCACACTGTTCTCTGCACAGAGGGCGTAAAGCAGCGCCATGGAAATGCAGAAGAAGCCCATGCAGAAGGCGCCGCGGCGTGCGCGCCGCCTCAGCCGCCACAGCAGGCTGACGCGGTCCATCGCTGCCCCGGGGATCTGGGGGAGGACCGGGTGAGGAGAGAGGGGAGGGCATCAGGGAGAGAGACGAGAGAGACGTTGCCATAGCTGAGATCATAGCCTAGATCAACATTCACGTAGCGCAAACATACAAACGCGTGTCGTGTTTGGTATGTGAAACTCTTTAAATCGGTAGGCTGCTGTGGCCTGCTGTGGCTGGGTGTGCTCTCATCGCGATATCACCGTGCCACAGGGATTTGGGTGGCCGGCCAGGCATATCGTAACAATAGATACAAGAGAATGATGCAGTATCATGCGATATATTTTCAGAGTAAATCACTGTTGCTTCATCAAACAGTGGCATTGGGTGGAGTTGTTTGGCTCTTTAGAAAGATCAAGGATCATTTTTGTATGTTAATAATCACACTTAATAAAGTTAGGAAATAATAAAACACAAATATAAGAAATACTGAATAGCTGGCCTTAAAAGTAAACATTGTATGAATGGGGATTGAGCATGTGATTCTGGCAATGAGAGCATGGAATAGAGAAGACAGCTGAATGGGAGAACACTTGGAGATGGCCTTACAACACATCGAGGCCCCAGGCTAAAAGAGTCAAGCAGCCGGGAGATGGAGGAGACACAGGCCACATTTACACATAGAATGTGGTATTTAGAGAAACAAATACATTTACCCCCTTCGTTTTCAATAACAACATCATGCACACAACATCGCTTTCAAAAAAGTTGTCATTTACATCAACCCGCATGAATAGCAAAACAAACTGTAAACACAGGGCGCTCTCATGATGTTAAGCATTTACTGGCGCATAATGTGATGTTTGAAACCCTAAACCCCTGTTCCTCCCAGTTGACACGGTTGACACATAACCGGCATTTTCAGAAATTTCCACCAGTTTTTAGAAATAATCGTTTAATGTGATAAAAACAAGGTTTTCATGTAAACGAGAGGCCAAACCCCAGGGAAATATCTGCGTCTGCGTGCGTAAACAGATCTTAACCATCTTAAACAGGGCCACAGAGAGTGAAAACAGACCAAGGGACGGAGATGATCATAGAGCCAGAGATGATGCCTCAGTTTGATAACAGGAGCCACAGCATGCAACACATAATGTATGCATAGCATTAAAGCCTCTTTAGGGACAGTGCTAGCAAATGTGTTTGAAAGTTAGTTGTTATGCATTACAGGAAACAGGAAATCTATAACCAGAGAGTTGACAGATGACAGATGGGTGCTGCAAAACATTTCCAACTCACTCAACATGACAGAAGTTACAGAGAAATGGATGCAGTTGGCTTCTCTGTTGTGTAATGCATGAAATGAAAGCAGTTAGAGTATTTTCAGCAATCATAATTGATCCAAACGCTGTAAGAACTCCTAAGTACAAATCTAAACTCAAGTTCAAGTAAAAGTAAAAGTTCATGCAAATTTAGCCTTCAAAAAGATCTCAAATCATTTTCTGATGATTTGACAGAGACAGCTACACCTACTGCATATACTAACGAGTTAAATAGTCCAGATTCCAAATAATTTGTCTCACAAATACAATCACAAAATAAAGTTAAAATAACAACCAGAACACCAGTGGGAGAGGGACGGATTTGATTGCAAACACTGCATCCCCATGTCTTCATAACGGGGAGCCCCACCTTCGTTGATTTACTTTTGGTTTTAAGCTTCAACATTTAGCAACAACACAGTGAACATATACAATTAATGCAATCCGGCTACACACTTGTATTTACAGTATAAGCACAGTTGCCAACAATCAGCATTGAAATGGAGCCAAAGGCAGGTGTACAATCGTAGGGGTTTGTGCCTTTGAATGTACTGTTCAGAGGGATTGAGTGACAAGAGAGATGCTGTGACCATTTGTCCAGCAGGGTGAACACCTATCGAGAGGTCAGAATCCACCCCTCGCCTCGGTGCATGTTTACAACCCCTGACAGTGCTTTGCTGTGCTGTTTTGACTGTGGGACCTGTGGTAGTGGAACGTCAGAGGGCCCGCTGTGCAAGCCCATTGAAATTTGACCTACTCTCTACAACAATTCAACTGGTTGGTTGTAGAAGAATCAAATAAAATCTGTGCACCATCTCTAGATTAACTTAATTGGCCACAATGCAAAGTGCACTCTACCTGGCCTAAATATCATCCTCCCCTGTGCTTTTCAGTCCTTCTGTCTGTCTTGGTGGGCGGGTTTACTGCATGTAGTTCTGTCCTAGTATGTTGTCTGTCCATGTACAATGATGTTGTCCTTGTGCCTGTCTAATGTCTATTAATGTAAACAGACTGTGAAAATGAATTTCCCCTTGGGACAATAAAGTATCTTATTTATTCTCTCTCCAAAATCAATTGCAAGGCCCTCTCAGCAAGTAACACCAGCATTTGTCTGACCAATGACAATTTGGTTGAACAAGAGCATACTGACCAACTGACTAGAAGGTGTCAGCCATATATGAAAAACATGCTGGCAAAGAGCTTCTTCCGAGAAAAATGAGAGTGAATAGTAATAATAACTCACTCAGCCCAGATAACCCATCTGAACCTCAGGCATGACCTTCCACCTCATGGAAGTCCTATCAAAATTAACTCTTAAAAATATTAAGAAATATCTGTTAATTATGTACCCTAATGTAAACTTACACAATATACACTAAATCAGTAAGTATGCTGATAGATTCACATACTGTAGGATACCAATGGCAAACTCTACCGGTGGTCATCATCATGTCATGGGCTACAGAAACCCCCCCCCCCCAAAACTTTCAAAAGGCCACTTGCTTGGTCAAGACGGCAAAGGGCAGGTTCTTTAGCACCACCTTGTGTCTACCTGTGCCTACCTGTACACCACTAATCTATACCATTTACCAAAGGAGTTAACAAAAGCAACTATGTATGGCTGCAAAGCACTGGGATTGGTGTACAGCATGTAGCGAGCACATTTCTGATCCCATCTTCTTTTTACAAGTGCCAAGTAGGGATTTCCATGTGGGTATTTGTATGATAACAAATGAACATGGCTTACATGCCTGAGTGGGAAGATCAACCAGCCAAGCAAGTTGTCTAATATCTAACGTTCATTCAAATCTATCTTGCATTTGGCTGGTGGCAAGTGTAAATTTTTTTTAAAGAAAATTGCATGCCTGTGATTTAAGGTGTGCATCATACGGAGCGCAGTATGATACTTGATACAACCCTGGATCAAGGTTGATCCATAAAGACTGAAATGGAATCACCTATAACTAACGCGCAACATAATGTGTTCCCCAATAGGAGTCAATATGGATGCGCTTACTGAGCTATCCTACAGATGAACTGTGGACAGATGGCAGACTCATCTACAATTTGCTTTAAATTGTCATCCGAAATCCCTCTCCTTCACCCACTCTGTCTCTCTCATTAAAATCAGATGTGTGTGTGTAGGTGTGTGTGTGTGTCTGCGGGTGTGTGTCCGTGTCCATATCCAAGAATAAGAGATAGTTGGTGAGATACAGAGAGACAGAGAGATGATACAATGGCGCAATGGAAAGGGATAAGTTTTACTTCTGATGTTCAAGGATTAAGAGGGCTTGTGTCTTTCTCAAACCGTTAGCATTTACCCAATATTTTTTCAGTCTTGCATAAGGGTGAGGCTATTTGTACCCGTGGTACAATTATCAGTATATACTACAGTTTATACTGTTCATACTGTTTATACTTTTTTATACTGTTTATACTGTTCATACTGTTTATACACTCTACACACTGCCCATACGGCACCTTATTGTTTACATTGTTTACACTGTTTTCTCCACAACAATTGCAACTGCAAATTCTAGCGACCACCTTTTTATTTAGATTTGTGAACTTATATTATTATATTGCATGCTTGTCTAGCACCAGGGATCGAGGGAAACGGCATTTCGGTTTTTGTGTAAGTCCTGTACATTCATGAAAACTGACAACAAAGTTTACTTGAATCTTGAATGAATCTTGAATATTTTTCTTCAAGATAGTAATGATAATATCTTCCCTCTCCCCTTTTTTGCAGGGTCTTGATGAGGAAATGCCTCAAAAAGGTTCTGAGGCAACCTATTCCCCATCCATAGTTGGTGATACTGAAGAGGTATGTCATTACAAAAGATGGATTTTCATTAACATGGCATGTTGTTTATATGCTATGAAAGTATCCAGTGAGGTTGAAAGCAAGATTTTTACCTCTCATTCTCTTTGTCAACAATAGCATGGCTTCATTTCTTTAAACCCCAAATATCATCTCCAGTAAGAACTATATGGACACAAAGTCGTTCTCTGGCATTCTATGTCAGGGCATTCTCATCAAATGCTTTTCAAAGTGGAAGTCAGTATAAGATCTGAATGTATGTTAGCAAGTAACAATAAAAAAACAGATTTTAGTTTTTGAGAGGAACTATTCATTTATATAACTTAATTTTACACATTTGATGTGTTGTTTAAGTACATTTTACAGTGAAACAACATAATTTATGGTACTGTTTTGAGTATAATCTTGCTGGGTATTCATGGCTAGTTGGCTCTGGCTATCTTGTAGCAAACATCAGAAAACAGTGACTCAGCAATCACATTGTCTGGAGCTAGCGGCTCTGTGAATGCTGAAACAGGATCTACAATTACAGAGCACCTCCATAACATTGGAGATTTTGGTAAGTTACCTTACTTCCGGTTGTGTTTTTGTGTATAGCAGAAAATATTGAGTACGGCCTAAGCACAGTTTTATGTCTCTTATGTCAGTGTGGACATAAATTAAACTTAAACTGGCCAACACAGTTTTCTGTTTGTGTGATATTTATTTGTACTTATTTTCCAGAAAAAGATTCAGGTGGATCCAGAAGAGTTAAATGGAAATTCTGGTCAAAGGCTGAGGTGGCTGCAGTAATGCAGCATTTCAAAGATCATGTCTCGAAAGGACAAATGGCCACCAGAAATGAGTGCAGACACTGCAAGTTGACAGAAGGCCCCGTGTTGGCACAAAGGACAGTCCAAAATATAAGGGACTTTGTTAGAAACCGGGGTTTAGCTGCAAAGAAGCAGTCACAGAAGTAGGTCTTTATGTTAGATAAGGTTCTAGCAGTAAAGCTGAGTTGTTGTCGTGCTTAAAGCAAAATGCCACCGTTTGTCCATACTGAACTATGTTCTTCCCTGATCTTAGATGAGTTGATACATACCTAAATTTCATGTGTGCACCCGATCGCTCTGGCGCGCAGCTCTTCTTCGATAGCATATAGCCCAGTATATTCCTTAGGATCCGAACGGGGGTGAAGTCAAAGCAACCAAGCACTTCCACGTTTTCCTTATTTAAATAAGGTTACATGAGC
>JAOPUI010000125.1:4284431-4301100 GCA_027123135.1 Urophycis floridana | reverse complement strand
GTAAAACCACACAAACGATAAAATCCCAAAAAAAAAAACAAAAAAAAAACAGTATTGTGAGGCCCCTGTAAAACTAAATTTATATTCCCATTAAATAAAAAAAAAGTGAATTCCCACAGCTGTCATTACACTTGGGCTAAACATCAGTAAATGTATGTATTTTAATGTTTTTAACATCATAATTATCTAAAGTAATATTGAATTCTAGCCATTTTTTGACGCCATCATACTAAAAGTCTTTGTGCATTGGGAGAGGGCATTGTACATCAGAGCATGTATGTTTGTATGTATTTCCATCAACAGTTTTTTTTCAGTCAGAAACTTCACTGTGTTGACTTGAATTACTCGATATTGATTTTCTGTAATGTTGGGCATATCAATTTAATTCAATAAGAACCTATATAGTTTTGGTATTGGTGATCAAGAAAATGAATTGTCATGCTTTCATTTTAATTAAATCCTCATAATGATGTGTTTAATGAGGGCTCAACCCTGCTCCGGGCCTACTTCTTGATACTTATATGTAGTAGAAGTATGTAGCACGGATCCTTATGTAACATTTCCGAAATACTATGCAGAACTGGAATGTAAGTTCTTTACAGAATCACAGGAGAGAGGTTTATATTTAAACAGACATAGTTGTTTAAGACAGCGACAGAGGGAAAAAAAGTTTTGATCTCCGGCCACACAGGATACATCAATTAAAGCTTTCAAGAATTCCATGGCGAGTAAAATAACAGGATGCTGACCAGCATACCAAACACACGGAAAGCAGATATACATGTAACATATAGAGCATTGTTTGTGTATTATGTATTCAATGTATTGACAGTATCGTGTCATTGTGTTGGCACTTTAATTGAGCATGCGACAAGGAAACCCATCGTTAACAAGGTAATGCCTTACACCTTGCAATCCCATGTGATGAGATTTGGGTGATGTTAAGTTACCATAACAGGGAAATATGCCCCCTTCAAAATCCCTGTGATTTCATTCAATATCCCAAAGATATTATCACGTCCTGAGGGGCAACCATGGGAAAAACACAACCCCCCCCCCCACTTCAGTCTTAATCATCTTCCATCTTTAATCCATATATGTGATATATTGCAGACACAACTCTGATTAAGCCATTCACCCATTTTATCTTTCTTTATCCAGAATAAACATGTGAAAAAAACTTCCATTAATCCATCAATCCTTGACCGCTTTGACCACTGTTACAAACACTACCAATACCAATACATATTTCCAATTGCCAAATTCAGCCAATGGTGAAGGAGTGATTCAGACACAATAGAGATTGTTCTGTTGCTGGCTTGTTATCCTGAAACCTTACATTAGTTCTCAATGGTGGCCAAAATAGAAAATTATCAACTGAATAATGTAGAAATATAAACAGACTGCACCAGCCAAGTACATAACAGGTTCCTCTATGGAGCAACAAAAACAGTATTTCTCCGTGAACAGACCAAGTAGCAGTAAAACAATGGGGGTGAGAGGTCCTGGTGCATTCATTATAGATCACGGCACACTTGGAAAACACAACAACCGACTGCTTCTCAAAATCGACAAGCCTTGCATTTTAACAATGTGAAATCCTTTCAAGGAAAGAAACAATCCAAAAAGAATACATACATTTCTCCATATCATATATATATTATATTTCAAAGTGTATTATCGGCTAAGAATATAGGAAACTTGTGATGAGCAGATTGTGTTTAGCCATGAGGAAATGGAACGGAGTAGAGGAGGCCGTATGAAACCCAATATGCCAATGTCCCTAGCCAGACTCTGATGTTTGCCAAACAGATAATCAAATAGAGCAGCAGAAAAACACAAGAAAGGGTCCATTTTAGATGTCTCCCTTAAAGGCAACAATATAGCACACAACACAAAAAGAAATCAATGTGATTCAAAACATCGCTTAGGCACGTTTGCCTGCTGGACGACAACCTTTTATTTCTTCTTTTTTTTTTTATACATGCAGTCCAGCTACTTAATTTCAATATATCTTCTCAGCAATGACCCACACACACACACACGCACACGCACACGCACACGCACACACACAGACACAGACACAGACACAGACACACACACACACACACACACACACACACATGACGGGCTGCCTGTGGCAATGCTGCTGTTTCTCAGTCCTTTCGCAGTCCTTCAGCGAATCAGTGCACTGGCCATTGCCTCCCCCAGTAACAGATGTGTCAAAACATTATTTTAATTCACACATAACTGCCCATGGCTCCGCCCACAAAGAATGAAATCAGTCATTGGTATTCATCAAAGCCTGAGACAATCAGCACGTTTAGCCACAAGTTGGAAATGACATGTCAGGGGGAGTAGTTAACACTCATAAATTCAGTGTTGTGGTGTGCTGCAGATGCAGCCCTTCAGACTCACCCGGTCTGCAACCCCCCACCCTCCAGCCTGGAACTGTAAATCAGTTAAGTAGCACTGTCGACACTGACATGTTTATGACTGTGTGTGTGTGTCGGTGTGGGTGATTGTGTCTATCCTCACTGTGTAATATACAGAGCTGATGGAGATGCTCATGTTCGCTGTAACACACAAATAATATCATTTTCTTGAAGTCATGACTGCAGGCGGTCTTAGCCAGCTAGATGCAATATATAGTAATTATGAGTAATGACGCTGTTACTTTTCCTATGATGAAATATACAAATTTGAATCCACACATAAATAATATATACAAACATTATGCACAGATACAATTGTTAGGAACAATTAATGATTTAATTTAACTTACTTTACTACTTTTTTCTGCAAAGATCGCAACTTTACAACTATGAAGAATTATTTACAGCAATTATGTTTCTTGCCTTAATAACTCAATAATAGTGCAGTGCTCAGAACTGTGTTCAGAACTGGCCCAGTGCTTGGCCTCCAGTATTGTTGCTTGCAGCTTTCTCAAGAACTGCTCATCCGAACAACTTCACACGGGACACTACACTTCCGCGGGTCCTCAGAAATACACCCTCCAAGTCTGAAGTCCTTCGAATGCATGGTTGTCGAGAAAATCTAAAGACAAAGAGACTTCCTCTTATTATAGATAGACTTAGACTGAATAATGTGAAACTAGAGCCACTAATGCTGTTATTGTTTCATCAAATAGACTTTTGGAATGGACACTAAACACTCAAAATGACTCAAAACTGTACATAATGTGCTATGTTTAAGGTGTGTGATGTTGGCTGGTTTGTATTAAGAAATACAAACCAGCATCAAACCATCAATGAGACAGAATGATTAAAATGATGTAAGACATTTTCTTACAAAATCATTTTGATCATTCTGTCTCATTGATATTGTCTATGGGACTCAGGAAGGTGAGGTGAACTTCATGTTTCATCCACAGTAGCTTGATTACCACTGGTCTTCAACTGAGTGCACATTCACCTCTGTCGCTACAGTCAGCATTTTAAATGTCAGACTGCAGCATGCTGTTTCATCAGCCATTTTCATAATACATCTTTGAGGCTTTTCAGAAAAAAACAATACATATTATGAGTTATCCTGTGATTTATGCCAACAGCGCGCAGTAAGATAGAAATCACAGGTAATTTGCAGATTTAAAAACGCTCTGTTAGCATGCATCTGCTGATTAAATGTCAAAAACACAGTTGTGTTTGGCAATAGATCAATGGAAGCTGTGTTTCTGAGACACTTCCTGGGGTCCTGGCATGATGTTATTCCTCAAACAGGGTTTTTAGAGGGTTCAAGTTCTAAGCCATTAAACCCAGATATACAATGTTTTGTGCACACTCACTGCAGTTGGGTGAATTCAACAGCTTTTTGAAATTGTAATTATTATACAGGGTTATACTAACAATCTCTTCACTTGGTTACTTTCTGTGAGGAAGTATGGTCAATAACATTAACTGTTGTGCATTATTGAGCAGAGCTTAGCAGTTACCAGAAATACGGTGGAATTCCTTTTTATCTGCAAAGCAAAGCAACAAGCAGGGCATAATCTTTAATATAGTGACTATAAAGCAAAACTGATAAAAAAGTATCCTATTTAATGTAGGCTACACCATCTTGGCTTCGCTCAAGGGGCTTTTCCTGAAAATTCAACAATGTGCCAATCTTTGTGAGCCTCACCCACATTTCCCACAGCACCGTGTATATAATGCCACGCAGAGTGGCACTATTCCAGCAATGAAAACTTACCAGTCTACTTAGGTACGCTTTAGTAACCATTGGTCCATTGGTTTCAATGTCAACAAACGGAATGAGCTTGGTTTGCCTGAACATTCACAAAACGTTGGTGTCCACAACTCACATTTTACATTAAAACGTCACAAAAATATTTCACAAAACAGTTCCCCACTCTTCATGAAAATAGGACGTTTTTCCCCTTTTACCTGCCGTGGCCATGGTTGCTGTCCATCTCACATCACCACTTACTTATCAAACTTTACAGGAGCGCAAGAGTTTGATTGACAACTAATTGGGAAATAATCATTTTGTTAAGGGGGCATCTATGAATTTGATGGATATAATTAACCCTTTGGCAAGCTACTTGTAAAAGGGTTGCGAGCTACCGGTAGCCCGCAAGCGACGTGTTGGAGACCCCAGCTTTAGACCAACAACGTCCTGCAACTTCCATGCATTCCCCCTGGGCCTGCCCCCAGGGCCTGCCTCACCCTAGAGGTGTGCTTCAGGAATAGGCTGGGGACTCACCACATGGCTTTGTGTCTAGGACCCCATGTGCCAGTCCCCCGACTTTTACTCCTCTTCCCCTCCCTTTAGTCTATTGGCTATAAGGTGAAAAAGCGGGTCGGCCTGTTCTAGCAGAGGTTTGGGACGGCGCAGGCTGTTTCACACCCAGAGAGAACGCCCGTGGCAGGATGTGGTTCTCTCTGAGCCCACAAGATTCCCCCCCCCCCCCGACCCTTCGGAGGAGGATGTGATGGCAAAAATAAATTGGCCATGGGTACTCTTGTATGCGTTTGTGAATCATCCAGCTACTTTGGATGATTCACCCTTGTCTGGAGCAGCTCAAACAGGAGGAACGGTCACTCCTTCTGATGGCCCCTGGAGAGACATTCAGCCTTTCGGTTCCCGGAACCAGTGGAACGGCTCTTTCACTCTGCTTTGACCCAATCCTGCGCTCCTCATCACAACATCGGCTATTTTCGAGAGGTATTGAACGAAAGGCTTTGCGCCCGCATGCAGACATCGCCAATCCACATTTAGCGTGGCGGCATTCAGGTCCAACACAACAGCTCTTTGTGTGTTACAGCCTTTCTACCGGGTGCTGCTATCTCTCTAAACAGCGTTTATCTCACTCGTCATCTAAGGGAGTTTGTTTAGCCTACACAGCAGGGCTTCATGCCACCACTGGGTGTTAGGGTTCAATCTATGGTCAACCTGCTGTTCTCCATTAGTGATGAACAGTGAGGAGGACCAGTGCCACTCTGTACAGCACAGTTTACACTGTGCCGTGTACAACGTTCTTGGTCACATTGTGATTGTGTATTTTAATGCACAACCTATATATGGAAATACAAAACAGCTGGAGGTTCCTGAGAAACTGGGTGTGTAATAACTCATGGACGTAGTTAAAGGTTGTTTTGTGTGGAAACATACATGTCGTTTGCCTTGACACATAAACATGTTATTTTTAGAGGGTGCTGGGACTCTGCCAGGTTGAACCCAACGCTTCTCCAGTTCTCAATAAGAAGATAGTGCTTAAAGTTTTTTTTTAATTCTGTTTGGATACACATGATCTTCTGATGTTCAGTTTCAGTATTATGTGCCAGGACCATCACATTGACACCACAATGGACTAATGTTGCAATCCTATTCATGGACTACATCACCAAAAGTAAAGCTATGGTATGACTTACTATTGTTACCAGGCCTTCGGAAACATCCAACTTTGAGTCTGGGAAGGCACAGTGGTCACCACAATTGAGAGTTGAGTTGGGCATCTAAAATAGCATGTTCTGTTATGATGATGTTCTGTTAAAAGAGCAGCCAGTGCAGGGTAGCATCCTTCATCACACTTGACTTTAAACTCTTCGCCTATAAACTAGAGCGCTGCCCAGGAATAATCCTGAAACTGTGGCATAGCAAACACAGCTAGGTCTTTGAGCTGGTAAATACAATTTCTCTACTCTGAATTACAAAATAAATAAAGATTGTTTGCTTTATATTTCCAAATAAAAGATGTTAGACATTGCAGTCCAATGCTTGAGAACGCATACCAAAAAAAATAATCTTTGAAGTGTAATGATTTGGATAAGATGTATATATCCTGACACCACAAACACTCCAGCAGCAAAAAAACTATGTTTTTTGATGTGATTCTTTATTTACATTTATATTTTACATTTAGCAGATACTTTTGTCCAAAGTGACTTACAAATCAGTACATTTGTGGGGTACGACATGTGGACAGCTGGAGGTGGGAATCGAACAGCCCACCCTCCAGTTAGTGGTTGACCCACTCCACCCACTGAGTTACTGTGCCATCCCTTTGTCTTTGGTTGTATCAGAAGTATTGGTTGAAGGGGTCTTAAACCCTCTTGAGTCTTCAATACCCCTGTGACAACAACAAGCATGTTTTTTTGTGTGGCTGCAAAACGCCTTTTTCTTAGCCCTGATACACACACCTCAGTCTTAGACATTGAGCTTCCACAGTTTTCCATGCTTCCATGTTTATCTCTACATAATATGTTAAGAACTCCAGTCCTTAAATTCTGGCCCGTTCACATAATGTCATACAAAACAGGATAGTATTCGCGTCAGAGGTGTTCTCACATAATGGAAATACTCAGTTTGTCAAAGGGATATGTCATCAATGCTATTTGTGAATTACTTTTCTTCTTTACAGTCACCACCACCTTCCATGGTTGCAATATATACCCCAAAATAATAATCAAATGCAGGGCACTCATCTCAGTATGTACTTGAGTAGGCTTACTTGTTTTGTAAGCACGGTTGTTGTATTATTTAAAATTTCTGCAGTAGTTTGCACAAATGTACACATCTCGAAAGTCGGTTTTAATCTACCTTTTATACTGTCCATGTGCTTTCTACCCTCCAAGGCTTGAGACTTCGCTGGGTGTAAAGCGCATGGACAGGATAAAATGATGTTCATGTTATATCCACTGGGGACATTTTGAAATGTGATATTCAGCTGAATTGCGCTGTAGTTACGCCATTGTTTATGGCAGGGCACTTTGTAATTTGCCTGTTGTGTACAGATATTATATAAGCCCCAGCACCTCGGCAGGTATACAACGCTCAGCAACGGTCTCACTCAACGGACAATGGCACCTTTAGTTCACCGTATCACAATGCTAATATTAGAATATCAGTACCGAATATCAGTCAATATTCTTTTTTTTCCAGTTTTGATGTCAGGACGTTCCTGGTAGGCTATCATTATTGGAAAACATACTGTATCATATGCATGAGGAACGCCACCTATTTGGGCCAATCAGGCATAATACTGCCTTTGACGAAGGAGCTGGAAGGGAAAAATCAGTTTGATGTCTGGTCAAACTGATTCGGGCATTTGCGTTCTCACATACTCTGTGATGTCTATATAGGTTCATGGTGGCAGTGCATGTGTGGAAGGGGCATATGTTTCACTTCCTGGTTTTGAGCACCTCCATCGGCAATGTTGTGAACAGTGCAGCATGGACAAGCCTGGATTGGCCATAATAACATAACCAGGTTAGGCTAACCAGGGCATGCCACAGTGTAAAGCGATCAGCTTTAGCAGCCGTCCATAGCCCATCTAGGCCAACTCTCAATGGGCAACTCTCGAATTTCACCCAATTCTCTTGAGTTAATTCTGGTTCGATCCTAAAAATCACTTAATTGGCTCCATTCAAAGTGGGTTGGACAAAAGTGAATAAAAACAACCTCAACATCAATACAAAACAGCAACCTGTTTTGTATTTAATTCATTTTTTGGTACGGTAATATGATTACATGGTGTCAAAAAATTATGATTCATTATGTTTGGGAAGACAAATGGTTGAGACATAATCACTGCAAATTAAGCCCATGTCTGACTGGCTAGGGTTTACTGGTGAGAGTGTTTCTCAAATAAACTGGGGGAATAGAAATGCATTTAACATCCTAGACATTAAACACTTTGTGTCCATTCCAAAGAAGAGAAACAAAAACATGCTTGAATTGCATTCACTGTATAGTCCTCAACTACTAGTAAGCTTTTTCAAATGTGGCCTTTTTCAATACAGCGTTATGACAAATGCATTATGACAAAGTGTAGGTACATATGGAGCTTGACATACAATTGCAACTTGCAAGCTTACATGCATATCTAACTGTATCTTATACTTTACTATGTCCTTTTCTGGCATTGCTGTACTTAAAAATTGTTTAGGCTGTCGGAGATGTGTGTGTGTGTGTGTGTGTGTGTGTGTGTGTGTGTGTGTGTGTGTGTGTGTGTGTGTCTTTACACACTCATAAACACACTACGTCAAAGCAAGCTATGGGCTGGATTGAATGATGCTACTAAACTCCACATCTTTCTGTTAAGCAACGATCACAATCACAGCCATTATTCTACTACCTTGTTTTATTTATGTGCACAATCATTTGAGAGAGCTATCGTTAGGGCTTAAGAGGGGTGTGACTGTTAGGCTTTTCACTTCCCAGGTAGAAATGAGACACACTACACTTAGGGAGTGTGAAATATGTTCTAAACTATTGTGCATTTCATTGCTATAAGAACAATCTAATCATCCTCTTATAATTCCCATTCACATACTTCTGGACTACAGAGAAAGTATAGTGGGCAAGTAGGGATGCATTGATCGTCTTTGTTCTTTGATGCTTGTTTTGTACATTTTATTTAGTTCAGAACAAAGTCATCAGAAGACATTGTATCCTATTAATAATGAAACAAATTATCATAATTTCTTCACCACTTGTTCTCTCATTAATTCAATAAACCTTTAGATGCACAGATCATTTACACAGACAGCTCTCATACTCTCCACGACTGAAAGGCGTTATGCTAGCTTGCATTTATATCGCTACTATAACCAAGAAACCTGGGGAACCTGGGGACCCTTTTCCAAATCCAGCTACTTGCACACGGAAACCCGGTTAGGCAGAGAATACAGGTTATGGTCAATGTCCAGTGACGAACAAAGTCATTATCACATTTACATTGGTCACTGAGAAAACTGGGTTAAAGGAAAATGCCACCGTTTGTCCATATTGAACTATGTTCTTCCCTCTCTCGCTTTCGTGCGTGCACTCGATCACTCTGGCAAGCAGCGCTACTTTGATAGCATGTAACTTGGCCCAGTATATTCCTTAGGATCCAAACGGGGGTGAAGTTAGAAGCGACCAAGCACTTCCACGTTTTCCCTATTTAAATATGGTTACGTGAGTAGTTACACAACCCAAGTATGGTTACACAAAATGAAACGTGGCAATTTTCTAAGCGGATAAAAAGGATAACTATAATGTATGCCGAAATAACACCTGGGAGCACTTCGACGTCGGCGCAGTAATATCACTCCTAGATCCTCTCCCCCTCCCCCAGTTACTTCCGTCAATAGAACCAACGTGACTTTTTACTTCTACTACTAGAGGTAGTGCAGGCGATGGCGTGCAGGTAACGTTGGTTCTATTGGTTTCTATATGGTCTATTGGTTTTTATATGGTTTCATTTTGTGTAACCACACTTGGGTCGTGTAACTACTCACGTAACCGTATTTAAATAGGGAAAATGTGGAAGTGCTTGGTCGCTTCTAACTTCACCCCCGTTTGGATCCAAAGGAATATACTGGGCCAATCTCCATGCTAGCAAAGTAATGCTGCGCGCCAGAGCGATCGAGTGCACGCACGAAGGCGAGAAAGGTATGTATCAACTCGTCTAAGATCAGGGAAGAGCGTAGTTCAGTATGGAAAAACTGTGGCGTTTTCCTTTAAGAGGTTGGGGGACTGGCCTGTGTGTGAAGACTGCTACTCTGATGAAGGACTAGAGTAGACTAATGATGTTGACTTGTCCAGGGTTAGGGTCCACCATCCCTGGGAGGAGGACCCCCTCATTAGTCTTAGTTAGTTTATTAGTTCTAGACTAAAGTTGTCCAAATGGTCAACCGATGGGCAGCTCGGTGTGAAGGGTAAGGTGGGCGGAGCTTACACAGGTGAGGTCTTGATGTAGGTGGCATTGGTGAGGCGAGGACACTCGACCCTCTCGCACTGGAACCCCCCGTACGTGTTCACGCACAGCTCCTCCTGCGAGCAGTTGTGGCTCTCGCTCTCACACTCGTCCACATCTGCACATGGGAAGACCATTAACTCCCTGCACCGCACCTCCCCGTTAACCCGTCAGACCCTGATCACGGACCCCGGCGACCCCCGACCCCTGACCTCTGCAGCTATGCGCGTCGTCGGCCAGGTCGTAGCCAGTGGGACAGAGGCAGCGGAAGCTTCCGGGCGTGTTGACGCATCGGTGCATGCATAGGCGCCCGGGCGGGCCCATCGGGAACAGCTGACACTCGTCCAGATCTGAAAGAAATCCGACTCACTTAGTAACTCATCCCAAAACGTCTGTAACTGAGTCACATTGTAACTCATCTCAACACATCTGTAACTGACTCACATTGTAACTCATCTCAACACATCTGTAACTGACTCACATTATAACTCATCTCAACACATCTGTAAATGACTCACATTGTAACTCATCTCAACACATCTGTAGCTGACTCACATTATAACTCATCTCAACACATCTGTGACTGACTCACATAGTAATTCATCTCATCACATCTGTAACTGACTCACATTGTAACTCATCCAAACACATCTGTAACTGACCTATATTATAACTCATTTCAACACATCTGTAACTGACTCATAGTAATTCATATCAACACATCTGTAACTGACTCACATTATAACTCATCTCAACACATGTCCTGAACCCTTGCAGCCCACCTGTACATATGCTGTTGTCGCGGCCAGAGATGGTGAAGCCCCCCTCACAGCTGCATCGAGTGGACCCCTGGAAATGAATGCAGCTGGACGGGCGGGTGGCAGCCAGCGGAAGGGAGGAGGAGGGAGGAGGAGGAGGAGCCGGGGGGGAGAGAGGAGAGAAGGAGGGCGGGGAGGACGATGAAGAGCTGTCGAGGGCTGGACGGAAGAAGAGTTAAAGCGAGAGGTACAGTATCAATAGTAGCCCTTCTGGGTCCAGGGTACAGCACTGACACTGTACCCTAGACCAGGTAGGTACTAGGGTATTAACAGTACTATACTAGACCTATAGGGTCTATTTTACAGTGTTAATACTGTACTAGACCTACAGGGTCTGGGTTACAGTGTTAATACTGTACTAGACCTACTGGGTCTAGGTTACAGTATTACTACTGTACTAGACCTACTGGGTGTTGAGGATCATCACAGGGGAAAACTCACGCCGGCACATGGGCTTCTGTCCACTCCATTTCTGTGACTCCAGACAGACGCGGGTCCGTGGGCCAATCAGCTCATAGCCAGGTTTGCACAGGAAGTGGACCTCATGTCCGACGCTGAATACCCTCCCCAGCCTCTTGCTGTGGGCAGGAAGCTCTGGTCTGGGGCAGGAAGCTACAGGGAAAAGAGCTGGGGGGGGGGGGGGGGGATCAAGGCCTTGAAGAGGAGCACCTAGACCACAATGCCTTTAGCTCTATGTGCTCTTATGTTTGTCTGCACACCTATGAGTGGCACCTGGAGCCTTACGTGGCTCTTTGAGCTCCAAGGCCTTGTGGCTCTAGGAAACTGAACTGTCTGAATCTGTGGCTCCAGGACGCAGGACTGTTCCAGCATTGGAACGATGTCTGGATTGTTTCGAACCCTTGATCCTTACCGCTCTTGGAGGTTTTCGTGGCCAGTGCTTTGGTGCTGTTGTGCAAGGCACTGAGCTTCTTCCTCAGCGAGAGCAGGCTATTCTGGTATGACACCTCGTGGGTCGCCAGCATCTTCTCCACCTGACGCAGAGAGGTCTGCAGCTCCTGATTGGATGGACAGTCCTGAGTGGGCGGGGCACAGTAAAAGGTTTGAACCGGCTTCTGGGCTCTGAAAACATGCAAAGCTGCTCGGCTCTACAGCAACCAATGATTTGAGAGAAGCTTCTAGCTTGTCCGAAACACAGCAGGTGCTATAGCTACCGCCTTGCTGTAAAACAACATACAGACAGCTCGCAGCTAGTCGACAGCAGCAAGATACTACAATGAGCATTGTGTTTGAAAACGAGAAGCCAGCATGATGGGCGATGGAGTAACTTCCCTTCTATCTATCACTGTCTATCTTGTAGAAGACTGTAGGTATTAGCTCTACTTTCAGCCAATCTCATCTTCTCTGGACTCCTGAACATGAACTCCTGAACAATACCTTCTGTATGGATACTTTATGTATCGGGGTCGTTAATTAACACTGATGAAATTTTTAATGTTAAAATTGCAAAAGATAACAAATAATACAATTTTTTTTGGCTAATATAGAAATGCCTTCTTTTGCTGACGATGTGGGTTAATGCGAGAGTTTAAAGTTTAGCAGAGCTTTTAAAGTGAGTATGGTTATGTAAACCATCTAAACATTGCTCTCCAGTTGAGGGGAACCCTTACCTGGCCACTCGCGCCGTGGAGTCGATGCACGCAAATCACCGCCAGAACAATCACTATCTTCATCATCCTCCTCCTCTTTATTACCCCTCAAGGTCTTCAACAGATTCTTCAGTATGCCACTGAACAGTGCTGGTCCAAAGGTTCTGGTCAGCTTCCAGAGCCCTACAAGTCCTTCAGAGTAACCCTAACGCTTCAGAGCCCTGCTAGTCCTTCAGAGTAACCCTAACGCTTCAGAACCCTACTAGTCCTTCAGAGTAACCCTAACGCTTAAGTGCCCTGCTAGTCCTTCAGAGTAACCCTAACGCTTCAGAACCCTACTAGTCCTTCAGAGTAACCCTAACGCTTCACAGTCCTGCTAGTCCTTCAGAGTAACCCTAACGCTTAAGTGCCCTGCTAGTCCTTCAGAGTAACCCTAACCCTTCAGAGTCCTGCTAGTCCTTCAGAGTAACCCTAACGCTTCAGAGCCCTACTAGTCCTTCAGAGTAACCCTAACACTTCAGAATCCTATGAGTCTAACTCCACCTTCTCCTTTTCGAGACCACTTGCCACATATCTCCAACCACCCGTGGGATGTTCTGAAGTCTTGGGAGGAGGAGACAGTGGTGGTTTACCAGCCAGAGGAGACCCCAGTCGTACATCTGGACATCAAGGCTTTGGGACTTTTTTTTCTTTCTTTAAAAAAAAAAAAACATGAGCTTCCCCCCCAAAATACCCCGCGTGAAATTAAAAGGGAAAAGTGAAGGGACGGCCTGTAATCTTCCTCAGAGGAACAAAGGCATATGTGTGAATGATGTTGTTGGTGAAAGAATGGCACATAGGCGCAAATTACGCACCAATCATTCTAATTGTATTTTCATCATCAATCCTCGTGACATCATACACCGCATGTCCAACACAACCAAATTACAAGGAGGAGGGTGGTCTAATGGGCCGACACCGGGGCCAGAAGAGAAGTCACCAATTATGAACTGGAAAGGGCAAGGAAGAAACTGTACAACTTAACGTTATCAGGACATGTTTAAATATAGATAAGAAACGGGAGAGACGGGGGGAGGAAGAAAGTCTGGGAAGGGTGTGGAGAGGAGAGAGAGGTTCAGAACTAAACAACAGTTAGTGGTTGAATGCCCTGATTAAAGACTTGTTATGCCCTCCTACAACTCCCCTCCCGTCCTCCCCTCTGGGGTTTCAGTAGCTATGGTGGTACGGTGAGTTCGCTGGCAAGTAGAAGGTTGCTAGTTCAATCACGGGCTCCTCATAGCAGATTGACGAGGTGTCCCTGAGCAACACACACAACCGTTCCAAACCAGGTGGCTGTTGCCTTGCATGGCTAACACTGCCATAGTATGAATGGGTGAATGTCAGGCAATAAATATAATAATGTATTTAGAATACTTATAATTTATGAATGCAGTCCATTTAGCCTTCCCCTAAACATAAATCTCTCTTCTCCATTCCTCACATTGTTTGAGGAATGATCCTCAGTGTTGCATATCTTGTATATTTTTATATTTCTTTATGTATATTTTTTGTACATTGTATTACATAGGTTTATATTTTACATAGGTTTATATTATATATTTATATTTTCTAACACTCTACTATACGTAGAGTGTCTATCTCTTCTTTCTTTTTTTCCCTGGATTATTGTAACAAATGCAACTTCCCTCAGGGATCATTAAAGTGTGTCTGTCTGTCTGTCTAACTTGTTGTAACCTCTCAAGTCCTACCCACTGCAGCTTTAAGCGTTGACGTGGTTCTGCACCTGGCTGATCTTAAAAGGTGCTGTCGGTAAGACTCTACCCACTGCAGCTTTAAGTGTCGAGGTGGGTCTTCACCTGGCTGAGCTCGGCCGCGGCCTGCTCCGGGTCTCTCTGGGCCAGGTGGTGCAGCAGCGCGCCTCGGAGGCCGGTGGCCAGGCCCAGCAGGGACTTGGGGCTGGGGACCAGGTTGAAGGGCACCGGGATGGTCCTGCCCTCCTCAAAGTAGGAGAACCACAGCTTGGCCCGGGCGAACTTCCACTCCACGTCCGCGTCGTTCTGTCCCCATTGCGTGGGAAAGTACATTTTCATATATTTGCATCGCCTTACAGTTGTTGCAGATCCATAGAACAATCTGAATCAGAGTCTGAGAACAGCCTACAATAAGCAACGTTATTTAGATAATGTGGAGTAATTATGTAATGCAATATAACAAGTCACTTTGATTAGATTCAATTTGAGTCATTCCCAGTATTTTTTTAGATATGGGAACGAAATGTATTCTCTGCATTTGACGCATCCTATGGTACATAGGAGCAGTGGGCTGCTAGGTTCAGCGCCCGGGGAGCAAGTTGGGGTTCAGTGTCTTGCTCAAGGACACTTCGACATGCGGACAGTTGGAGGAGAAGGGGGAATCGAGGGGATCGGACCGCCGACCCTACGGTTGGTGGACGATCCGCTCTGTCCACCCGCTCTAACCACTGAGCCTTCCTCCCTCCCTCTACCACCAGCTCTCTCCCCCTCTGCCTTTGTCCCTACCCCTCTCTCTACCCATCTCTCCATCCCTCACGCATAATTCATGTATCGGCTTTAAAATCACGCTTGGTTGCATTTCATTTAATACGACGTTGCATTAAAATTCTGTTCGTTTGACTTTCTTCATTGCAATTGTATCCGCAACCCGTCACCAATGCAAATGACTACTCCTCCCACTCAGTGTTTATTTTCCTAGAGATGAAAGAAAAAAGTTCAGCCAATCCACCGTGTCACTCAAGGTGTGGTGGTGGCGGTTCATTGGCTGAACATTAGAGCCCGCCCAACATGACTAAGGACCGCCTAGAGTCCCTGCCAACAGGAGAGCAGGTTGATGAGTCTTTAAAAAAGCCTTGGCTCATTGTTAATGTTGGACCTCCGCTTGGCCAGCCCTCTCTCACCTCACACAGGTCTTTAAAAAACATTCAGACACACATTTAACTTTCACTTGGACTGGGAGGTGAAACGGGATGATTGCGGATGCATAAGAACTCTCTGCTCGCCTCTACGAAGAGGAGAAGCCTGGGCTCGCGGTGCAGACTGATATCGCTGCAGACAGCTACGACCCAACTGTGTGTGTGCATGTGAGGCGCGTGCACGGTATGCATGTGCACGGTATGCATGTGCATGTTGCACGTGCGCATGTACACAGTAGACTGTAGCACGCAAGCACGCACTCACACACACACACACACGCGCACCCACACACACCCACACACTAAACAGAGAGAACAAAAAAAAAACAGGACATGTCTACAGGGAAGGCTTAAAATAAAGACCAACACAATCCCAGAATGCATCTGGGCCAGAGCCAGCCAACCCCATCTCACCCCCACCCACCCACCCACCCCCCAATCTCCTTGTATTCAGACTGGAAGCAAAATGCACTTTCCCTTTCTGCTCCAGCCTGTGATTCTATTCGTCCCCCCAGCTGTCTCGTCAGATGCCGTGACTAATAACAGATCTGCGATGATTACCCTCCCTGACTGATGGATCAGACTGCAGGGAGCGTGTGTGTGTGTGTGCGTGTGTGTGTGCGCGTGCGTGTGTGTGTGTGCGTGGAAACACCTAACTAAAAAGGTTGGGGGAACTGCCCTGGCATTTAACCACAAACCCAACCCTTCGTTTGAATCCTACCTCCAAAAAAATGAAAAACCCGACCACCACTGATGGTACAGTAATGGGAGACTGTTGTTGACTGAATGACATCCAGTGTATATCTGACCCGAGTGACGTACAGTTTATATATCAGACCATTTTTTTAATTTAAGCTGAGTGACATACAGTGCATATATATACTGTATATATATATTATATATATAGACCTGATTCAGACAGAGGCATCTAGGGGCATCTAAATGGCTTCATGCCTTCACGGGACTGAAGAACAAGACATTGGCTGGACCGTTTTAAATCAGTGACATCCATCCCCCCCCCCCCCCCACCGCCCCCAGGCCAGTGTTCCGCCGTTAAAACACCCAGAGACGGTCTGATGCGACGCTGATTCAGGGA
>JAOPUI010000125.1:4166330-4176401 GCA_027123135.1 Urophycis floridana | reverse complement strand
TGGGGTTCCTTGCTCGAACTGTTGCCCCCGCGACCCGACCCCGGAAAAGCGGTTGAAAGTGAGTGAGTGAGTGAGATAATAATAATAATAATAATAATAACACATTCTATACAAACAGTATTCTACGATAGCTCTATGAGCTACAGTACAGGTGAACATGGACATTTCCCTCACACCCTCCACCCCCCCCGTCTCCTGTCTGAACCACCAGTCAGCTCAGGGAGGAGACGCCCAGGAGACCGCAAGAGGTTCTGCCAGAGCGCCGTGCCAAACTACCAATTGGTTCTTCATCCTCCAATGAGCTGCCTACGACATACTCCTCATCAACAAACAATAAGTTAATGACTGTTGATGGCGTGCTTGTAAAATATTCAAAAAAAAACGTTCATGAAAATGAAGAGCAAATAATATATATGAGAATAGAACTGGTACAAGTTAAGTTAAGTCAGTACAATGTTGTTTATTTATGCCCTTGATGTTTAGTAATATAAGAATTACAAAAGAAAAGACATGCGGACTAAGGGTGGCCCAATGGTCCAAGGCTATGCTTGTGTTTCAGTGTTTGCTTGCTTGTGCATATAATAGACCATATAATAGACCATAATATGATAATATGACCATAAACACATTATGGTCTTTGGTGTGCGCTAAGGGCGTGTGTTTGTGTATATAAGGAGCAGCTTATGTCTAAGGCCTTTATAAGCCCATAAGTCTTCTTCTGACCAAGAAACTAGGCCAAATAATCGTGTGAGTCCGACTTGCACATAAAGCAGCTATACAATCTCTCTGTCTCTCGAAAGAAAAAAAAAACGTTATTCATTTTACCCACTGTGGAGTAAAACAGAATTATGACATTTGATTAATCCGCTATAAAGCCTGAAATAGCTTTAAATAAAGACGTTTTAATGGTCCAACTGACCTCAGCTGGATTAGTCTTTACATGCCATCTGAGCACACAGCACCTACCCTACTCACTGGTCACTGTGTGAAGAGGCTTTTACATCTGCTGGTGGAACACAATACAGAACCGTGACACAATCTGTCTGAAACATCAGGAACATCTCATACTGTCAGGGTGTGCATGTGCAACAATCCTGCCCCAAACCCACTCACTGCCTGCTTATTTCCTGTTTGCGTCGTTAGAGTAATATTTGTCTCCTCTCATCATCGGTAATTCGGTTCCCCTGTGTCCCGTGTATTACGTTCCTTAGTTCCTGTGCCAGTGAGTCTGTTCCTCGTTTGTCTCCGCCTGCCTGTGTTCATTAAGTGAAGTCTGAGCCCTGAGTCTGATCGTTGCATTTGGATTCATCTCCCTGTGCAAGCTGTGACAGAAGGAAGTGACCGATAAAATTAACCCAGCAAGGATTTCCGGATCATCCACATTACTGGCAGCGATCTCTGAGCGCCAGGTCTGCCTCGTGGGCCGTATCTCCAGCCTCACTCCCCAGCTACCCAGCTCTGTTCTCTGTTCCCAGCTACCCAGCTCTGTTCCGGGCCTGCCTAGCCCGGTTCCCAAGCCTGAGGTGTCCAGCCCTGAGAGTTGGTCAATCTCTCCCACAGTCTGGTGGTGCAGCAGAGGTTCCACCACCGCCTGGAGGAACGCCAGGAGGCCTGTATGTGTGTGTGTGTGTGTGTGTGAGAGAGTGTGTGTGTGTGTGTGTGTGGTGGTTGTGGTATGATGATGAAAGGTCGGGCAGAGAAATCACAACTCTTCTCCGTTTTCAGCTCCCTGCCAATGTCAGGACTGCGGAGTCTCTCCCCATCTTCCGGAAGAGACTCAAGACTCACTTGTTCAGAGTTCACATGAACCCTGCATAACATCCTTCCCCCCACCCCCCCGAAACTTACTGATGACTTTCTTACTGTATCAACAGTAATGAAATGTTTCACCTTCTTCACAAATGTACTTTTCATAAGTTGCTTTGGATAAAAGCATCTGCTAAATGCCCTAAATGTAAATGTAAATGTAAATGTATGATGAAACCTTCTCACTCCATTTTATCCAACGTTTGTCCACAAGTTTTGGAACAACAGGTCTAGCTTGTTCCATACTATGCTATACTGTGTTATGATATAGCGTGTACACTCACAGCTCTCCAGCTCCAGGGAGCAGTTCTGGGTGTCCAGGGGGAAGCTGCTGAAGTCCATGGAGCAGAGAGCTGTCACCGTGATCCTGAAACAACAGTTCAGTTTCAAACTGTTGTTTTAAACCAACAGGAAACAAGGCGGCGGTCAGAGAAAGCCTTTCCAACAAATGGATTACATCATTAGGATGTCAAGTATAGCGTTATATATCGTGATATGTAGCATTCAACTACATTCTCAAAGACGCTTAAAGTGAGACAGTCCTACCCGCGGCCTACCTGTAGGCATCCCAGAGCTAGAGGTCCTCCTAAGCCCTACCTGCTCCTGGATGAAGCTGCTTTAACCCTTAACGGTCATTCACTCATCCTCTCCATTTGAACATCCATGGACTCTGCCCTGCCCTGTCTCCTGTAACGCGCCCTCCGTACCGGACACTGAAGAGGATGTTCCCGTTGGGGAACACGCGCAGCATGATGTTCTCCATGGTGGTGTCGTGGATGAAGGAGCGCTTGGAGTGGACGAAGAACACGTCGGGGACCCAGATCTTCTTCACCAGCCGCGCGTCGAAGGTCCGACTCTTGTTGCTGCCGGAGGGGAAGGCCAGGCGGTCGTCCTGCCAGTAGTGTCTCAGGTACAGGGTCATGGTGAAGTCCTGCAGGGACAGGCACACACACACACACACACACACACACACACACACACACACACAGACACACATACACGTACACACGCACACACACACGCACACACGCACGCATGCTCATGCACACACACGCACGCACACACACACACACACACGCACACACGCACACACACACACACACACACACAGACACACGCACACGCATGCACGCACACACGCACACACGCACACAGACACACACACACACACACACACACACACTCACACGCACGCACGCACGCACACGCACACAGACACACGCAGGCACACACACACGCACATGCACGCGCGCACGCATGCACACACATGCACGCACACGCACACACACACACAGACACACACAGACACGCACACACGCACACACATACACACACACAGGGGGTGGTCAGGGCTCACTCAACACTCACACACTGTGTCTGGCTCAGATTGTGTGTTATGATAGCGACGTTGACGATGGATAGACAGGCACTTCAGGTATTCATCCTCGAGGGAAAATGAAGGTGTCGCAGGAGCGACACCTTCATTTCACATCAAAACGCACGACCTTAAATGTTAAAAGCTGACCTTAAATGTAAGCCAAAAGCCACGTGAGTGCAAAATGTATGAAGTCATGTATGAAGTCATTTATGAAGTACATGAAGGGACTCCAGCACTACAGGAATAGTAAACAGTAGTGCTGTCAGTGATCATATCAGTGAGTGTTTCTGTGCATGTTGTGCCAAGGGGACCCGCACCATGTTGACTTCAGAGATGCTGTCTATGCTTTCCACCTGGACGTCGATGCCCACAGGGATGGCTGATCCTGTGGGAGCAGAGGAGTCAGATTAAAGATAGAGTAAAGATAGTAAAGATTAAAGATAGCTCAGCCTCGGTTTTAGTCTTCTGCAGCACATGTATAAGAACGCTGAGGGTGAGGGTCAAATAGACTCTGTTTTCCTCAGCAGGTGTATAGGTTCAGCCATCACCATTCTCATAATGGAATGATAAACTGTATGGCTACAAGAATATTTGGTTTGTAAATTATTGGTGTGTAACTTTTAGACACAGCCAGAGACCTGCTGATAGGTTGACCTATATTAGCCATTATATGCCATTATACTATATGGCCATTTTTAAAATCGATGGCGTATGGAAAGTTCTTAATCCTTCACCCAAACCAGACCAAACCAAAACAGTGCTCGGAAATCCAGCATCACAAAGTGTTTTTTGAGATTCATCTAAACCTCATCACCGGAAAAGCGAATAACACAAACTCTGCAACTGAGAGTTATTAATGTACCCTGTAAACACACCAACAGCTCTCTGAATAGCCTTTAATATTCTTCTCTTCTCTCTGTTTTGGGATTTGAGTTCAAGGACCAGATTACTGTTTAAAAAAAACGAGTGGGTAATACGAGGCTAGCTGTTGTTTACTGGCGCTGCAGACAATCTGGGTCAGCGAGGTTTGGATTTGGTCCGAGGCACGGCACTGTAACCTATATTAGGCCTCCTGGGCACCAAGACACAAAACCAAGGCTTTTATAACAAGAAGAGTAGCAGTAGTCATCAATACGAGCCAATGAGTGAAAACAAATACAAATAAACAACTTATAAAAAAACAATAAACTAACAATACAAACAGGAAATTAACTAATACAACGGATGCATTATTATTTTAATAGTTTTTGAGCATCAACCCATAGTGGGCAGCAGTAGTAGGTTGTAGTATTGCCATCATCATCATCATCATCATCGTCGTCATCATCATCATCATCATCATCCTCATCATCATCATCCTCATCGTCATCGTCATCATCATCGTCATCGTCATCATCATCATCATCGTCATCGTCATCATCTTCATCATCATCATCATCATCATCATCATCATCATCATCGTCATCGTCATCATCATCGTCATCGTCATCGTCATCATCATCATCATCGTCATCGTTATCGTCATCGTCATCATCATCATCATCATCATCGTCATCCTCATCAGACTATACGAAGACAAAGCCAACGAAGAGGAAGAAGAAGACGGAAGAAGAAGAAAACCACTGCTGTGTTCAGCGTTGGGTGACGCTGCGCTCCACCGCAGCGCTGCAGATAACCGCGGCGTCCTCACCGCCGAAGCCCGGCCTCATGGTGAAGTCGTGCTCCTCGGTGCGGAGCAGCTGCTCCGACTTGATGAGCAGGGACTTGGTGCTGTCCTGCTTCTTCATGCGGAAGTCCACGCGTCTGGGGAACCCGCAGAACACCACACGTCAGAACCACGCGGAAACAGCAACACAGACGCCCCAAAAACCCGATGAGACACACACACACACACACAATGAAATCAGAACCATATGGAACCACATGGAAACACACAGACACCCAAACCAAATAAGAAACAGATAAAATATGCAGAACCAAACAGAACCACACAAACACCCAAATAAGAAACAGATAGAAACATGCAGAACCTATCACAACCAAACAGACACACACACACACACACACACACACACACACACACACGCACACAATGAAATCAGAACCCCACAGAACCACAACAGAACAATACGGAAACAGGCCCACAGACACCAAACCCAAACCAGAACCTAATAGGAAACAAACAGAACCAAACAGAACCACACTGAAACACACACACACACACACACACGCACACACACACACACCACCACCACCACCACCAAATCAGAACCACATATAGTCACATTAGACACCCAGAACAGTACAGAACCAAATCTGCCCTTGAGAAGATAATCACATCTCAATGTGATTATCTATAGATAGATCGATAGATTAATATAGATAGATAGAACATCAAATCACTCACTCTCTGTCTCTCACTGTCTCTCTCTAAACTACTTGCAGAGCAGTGACATCTGGTGTGGGGAATGAGTGCTGATTGAAGTATTAGCAGTGAGATTAATTTTGAAGTTTAAATACACCAACAAGATCTGTCTTTGTAATCGGTCCGCCATAGTTCACATGAGCACAAACACCATTTGGAGAGGAACAGGCGGGTGCTGATACTGTTTAAAGTTTAACGTTTGGTTGCTTTACTTGTACTACCCCTGCATTGCTTATCATTGAATAAATAGCTCCCATACTCAACACTTGGTCGATACTTGAATGCATGTAAACTCACTAACTGTTACAGTACGTGGTTACATGTATGTATGTCCAATGTATCTCGTCTGTCTATCTAAGCCCTGTGTGCTGATTCTTACAGCGCTCTGTCCAGTTGTTGATGAGAATCATTGGCGGTGCAGAACACAAACTGTTGTGGGCGATAAAGCTGGAGACAGGATTACACCATGAATCAGCATCTGACCAATCAAAGTCTTATAAAATGTCGGCCACGTGGTGATGTGCAACATATTTAACCGCCCCTTCCCTGGTTGATCCTCTGTACTTAATAATTACACAACCTGCTTTTACCTTAATCAAATACACCCTGATGACAGGGCAGCATGCCCAGGCATCCCCACATTACGCTGAACCCAAGCAGCACACATTACGTTACAAACCTTCCAAATGTTCATTTAAATGATCTGAGCAACTGACTTCATACCGTCCTCCCAACCAAACGAAGATGGTTCCAACTGAAGCCTCTCATCAGACTCACAGTTAGTGATCATACTACAAGTCATGCTGTGATTAGTTAGTTGAGGTGTTTCTAACATTTCAAAGTAACTATAGAGAGGACAGTCTACAAGTCTACAACAAATGCACAAAATAATAACTAACCAAAAAAACAAAGATTTCAAAGAATGAATACAATATCTGAATAAGGTGCAGAAAAATGTGGTATACTTTGACTTTATACTTTGTGGTATACTTTCACTAGTGAATGGTAGTGATAGCCTGTGGTAGTGATAGCCAGTTGTAGTGATAATGAGTGATGATTGGGAGTGGTAGTGAGTAGTTGATAGTGTGTGGTAATGATGACGATTGATCGTGAGTGGTAGTGGTAGTGAGTGATAGTGATAGTGATGATAGTGAGTCATAGTGATAGCAAGTGGTGCTGATAATGAGTGGAAGTGATAGCGAGTGGCGGTGACAGCGAATGGTTGTGATAGTGAGTGGAAGTTTCCTTATCCTGAAGTGATAGTGGTAGTGAGAGGTATTGATAGCCAGTGGTGGTGATAATGAGTGGTGATAGTGAGTGGTAGTGATCATGAGTGGTAGTGATTGTGAGTGGTGATCGCAAGTGATAGTGAGTGGTGGTGATAGCGAGTGGTAGTTATAGTGAGTGGTAGTGATAATGGGAGTGAGAGGTAGTGATAGTGAGTGGCAGTGATAATGGGAGTGAGAGGTTGTGATTACGATTGGCTGTTAGATGTCTCACCCTCCGTGTTTATGCCGTGTCTCCTCGCTCAGGTACACCTCCTTGTGTCTCCTCTTGTGGGGGAAATGGCTCCCGGTGAGGCGAGCCAGGGGCCACAGCCCGGCCAGACACAGCAGTCTGAGGGCCAGCGGGGCCGATCTCATGGTGAATGACCTCCTATTGCGTCTGCTCCTCACCCAGCAATCCTCCAGCACCACCGGGGAGCATCAACGACGACGGAGACCCAGGGATGTCCTCTCTTTCCTGGACCGCATTCCCTCTGCCAGTAGGCACCACCACCACCACCACCACCGTCACCACCATGTTACATTTACATTACGCCAATTAAGTCAGTCAGCAGCAGACGCTTTCATCCAGAGTGACTAACGAGTGATGCTGAAATACCAAATCAAAGCAAGTGATCCAAAATGGGCGTCACAGAGGAACGTGACCGGACAGTGTCCAGAGCCGCCATGCAAATCACACGTATGAGGTCAGCACTTCTGTGTTCCTCTCTCACATGGAGCATGGCGCTGGGACATCAGGGTGTTCATTCAACGCCAGTGTATTCCCTCCAGGGTTCAGACCACCCATGTCTCTCTCTACCAGCACGCAACCACCCGGTTTGTCCCCCTCTCTCTCTCTCTCTCTCTCTCTCTCTCTCGCTCTCTCTCTCTCTCTCTCTCTCTCTCTCTCTCGCTCTCTCTCTCTCTCTCCCTCGCTCCTTCTCTCTCTCTCGCCAACACACTGACAGCAGCATGTCTTTAAGCCCCTCGTCTCCTCAAAAATGCGACCATGTTGTTGGCTTTTCCCCCGCAGAGAACCCCGGCAGAAACACCAGAAGACTGTCATCCATTACATGTTTTAAATCCCAACGAGTTTCAGCATTTTAGAAAGACTCAAAGCGGCAACCAGTACTGGCATTCCTCAAAAATGTAAACACGATGAAAACGAATCGGCTCATTTTATTGTTATTATTGAATGTGGTTTGGTAACTAAACTAGTCTATTATATACAGTAAATTATTAAACCTCAGTTTATTGGGGATTAATCTTGGCAGGCTGTAATGATTTATGAAATAGACATTTATACCACTTATTAGTTGTGTTTGATATCATTTCTATTGCATTAGTCATGAGCCTACGGAGGCACTGCTCATCCAGTCACCAGACAACCCTGATGTCCACACCGGTAAGGCAGCACCGTCAGACCTGCCACAATTTCTGCTGGGAAATATTAAAAAGTTTTATTTTAAGTCAACAAACTCGCATTGCATACAATTAGAATTTATTACAGCCCTTAGAATCTGACCACATTAAATGTGGTCAGAGCAAATTTTCTTTGCTTTCAAGTCTCAAGAGCCTGGAGTCAGGTCTGAAGAACGTCAACTCAAGTCTCCAACTCTCTTAACGAGGTTGCGCAATTACTGCACAGAAAAGTCACATGCCCACTCATCAACTTCTTTTCCCACTCCTGACGGCGTGTACATTGTTGGCATCTACCCTTGTTCACGTCTACTGTTACCCGGCGCATGAGCTGCACGCACAGCTATGTACAGCTCCATGAGCTCAGGCTTAACTAGAACTCACCTTGACTGACTCGGCAAGCCAACTTATCAAAAACAACAAAGAATACAAAACAACAGGCATCCAAAAGTTAACTTTTTTGTGCTGAGTGAGAGAAACAACGGCACCACAAGACTTATTGTTGAAATGGTAATGGTAACGGTTACTGTGTATGTAGCAATGCTGTTTTTCTTCGCTGCAACTCCCAAGTTATTTATTCTCCTTCCCTTGCATCTGTCATAAGACATGACACCTTTCTGGACTCTGAAGTGAAGGTGGAGGTGAAGTGAAATCAGCTGTTGTATGGCCGGTGCTGATTTATTTACCTTCATTCGTTGTGACTTTGACCTTTACTTTTGAAACAAGCTCTCAGTTCTTCCACTTGTCTTTTTTCGGAGGGAGAGGAGACGGAGGACCTATAGGGCCATGTCAATGTCATTATCAATCACTCTCCATATTGTGTCCTGTAAGCCTACCTTTCTCCGCCCTGAGAGAGCTTCATCACCATGCCAAGTTTATACTCCCAAGGATTTTTTTTGTGAGGTTCTAAAATATTTTACCGTAAAAAAAATGTACCTGATATACCTCAAGTTTGAGTGCTAACAATGTGCGGAAGCAAACAGGAGACAATTACTTCAACAGAAATGCATCAAACTGTGCTATATATTAAGTCTCATCATGGATTTTGTTAGGCAAGAAAAATAGAGTTTAATAAGCTTAGCAAGCATAAAATGCATTTCTTTTACAATAATTTTCTTGCGCTTTTGCGCATTGTTAGTACCCATGATAAACTTAATCTGTGCAGCATTTGGGGGTTCTAGTTGTTTGTTTAGGTACATTAGGCCTACTTAAGCCAGTCCTTTTCTCCGACATGTTTCTGTACAGGCTCCCAGTGCAGACAACGGCTTTTGTTTTGTGCACTTTGGCTACGCAATCAAGGCGTGATGCACATCCACAGCGGTTACCTGGGCTGACCTGGTTTCACTCATGAATGGAGAAAAGGTTACACGGCCTCTTATTGGGTTCAGCCCGTGCTGGATGCAGTGTACCATGTCTGAACAGTCACACACAAACGACACCATCAGTGTGAGAATTGGCTGTCCATAAAAAGGGTAAATGATCCAAAATTCTCGTTAAACAAACATTTGAAGAGGGCTCTTTTGAAGAGAACAAATCTCAATCTTGATCAGTGCTTGTCAACAGCCCATAGAAATGCTATGAGTCAAATTAAATGGATGTATCACACCAACAGAGAGGGAGAGGAGAGAGAGCATAAGGACATGAGATCATTGTCATTTCTCTGTGATGGTGTTGGTAGCAGCCCCAGTTGTCTTTATCCATACACACTCACACACTCACACACTCACACACACACACACACACACACACACACACACACACACACACACACACACACA
>JAOPUI010000125.1:4134067-4145548 GCA_027123135.1 Urophycis floridana | reverse complement strand
GGGGCGGCCAGCGTGCCCTCCAGCCCTCGCATGGGCCGCCGGCTCTACGCCCAAAACCGGGCCGGCGGCGGTGCCGGCGGCGCCGGTGGCGGCGGCAACGGGGGCGAGTCCCAGCGCCAGAGGAAGTACTCCACGGGGTCCCTGAACGGCCTGGGCACCCACAGCCGCTCCCTGCCCCGGCTGCACCGCGCGGCCGAGCCCCCCGCCCTGTCCCTGCCCTCCCGTCTGCCCCGGGGGGACGGCAGGACCGTGTCCCGCCGCAGCATGTCCTCCCTGGAGCAGCCCCCCGACGTCACGGTGACGGCCTGCCTGCCGCCGCCCGGCACCCCCCCCCGGAGGGCCAGCATGGCGTCGCTCAGCTCCCTGGGCCTGGAGCTGGACTGCGAGGGCCTGGAGGACCTGTGTCTGGGGCTGGGTGGGGAGAGGAGGCTGTCCTTCACCAAGGGGCTGGGGGCGTCGCAGCGGGTGGGCAGCATCAGCTCCCTGAACGGCAAGGAGGAGCTGAAGGACTACCACCAGCACCAGAGGGACGAGAGGCTGAGGGAGCAGAGGGTACAGAGGCTGGTGCGTTGCATTCTGCACCTGTTTGGATTGCATGTAGCATGATCCCCGCATGCCTGACTTGACTGAGCATGACTTCCCAGGGACCAGGTGGATGACCAGGAGGTTGATCAGCTCGAGTGGCCGGTGTGATCCCTGACTAGCGTATACAGATTTTCACGAAAAACAGTAGTAGCAGCAGCAACACCTGACTGTAGACCAGTCCGTGCATCTCAGTACAAATCGAGGAAGGAATCAGAGGCCCTCCGAGGTTTAGTCAACGACGTTTAGCGGTAGTGAAGGGGGTTTAGGCTCCTGGTAACCTGGAGCCGGGTGTCCTCCTCTCTGTGCAGGAGAGCCAGCGCCTGGAGACCATCCTGACCCTGTGCACGGGGCGAGGGCCGCCAGAGAGGGAGGCGGGCGCGGCCGTCTCCGACCTCCAGAAGATCAACAAGGAGCTGGAGAAGCTGCAGGTGTCCGACGACGAGTCCGTCTTCTCCGACTCCCCCAACGGTGCCGGCTCGGAGAGCGGCTTCCTGCCCAAAGCCAGGGACTACCTTGGCGGGGACGAGCCCCTGCAGGGGAGCCAGCGGCAGGCCGGGGGCTACCCGGAGCCCCGGGACCACGGGCCCTCGGCGGGCCTGTGCAACGCTGCGCCCTCGCCCTCCTCCCAGCACAGAGACAAGGTAGGGGCCTGCTCTCTCTGTCTCTCTCTCTCTCGTTCTGAATCCCCCGCTCTCTCCCTTTCTCACTCACTCGCTCTCTCTCTTGCTCTCTCTCTCTCTCTGTCTCTCTGTCTCTCTCTCTCTCAATCCCCCGCTCTTTCTCTTTCTCACTCACTCGCTCTCTCTCTTGCTCTCTCTCTCTCTCTCTCTGTGTCTCTGTCTCTCTCTCTCTCTCTCTCTCTCTCAGTCCCCCGCTCATGCTCTTTCTCACTCACTCGCTCTCTCTCTTGCTCTCTTTTACTTGTTCTCTTGCTCTCCCCCTCTGTCTCTCTCTCTCTCTCCCTCTCTCTCTCTCTCTCTCTCTCTATCTCACTCGCCCTCTCTAATGGCCATTTTACATGACATGGCCCCTGTTTTGCCACTCATCATTTATCTGGGTTAGCACTCCATAGCACTAATGGGTTCATTTGTTGGTATCAAAATCACACCTGGAGGAATACAATAGGGTTTGGGAATGGAGTACCTTCATATTCACATTCTGGCATAATGGTGATGGTGGTGATGGTGATGATGATGATGGTGGTTATGATGATGATGATGATGATGATAATTATAATGATGATGATGATGATGATGACGACTCGGGCAGCAGCTGGATGGGTTTATCACCTGTAAGCCAACATGTATTTACAAAAATGAATGTATTTATTACACATATACTTGCCCCTGTCAGTCCAATATTTCACAATATGGGCTGTTGTTTAGCTGCTAGTGTTTTGTATGCAGATTAAATTGTCTTTATATTTTCTTCCACTAGGGAGTCACTAGGGAGTCACATTGAATACATCCCAGTCTCTGCTGGTATGTTGGGCAGAGACCAGAGATGATGCAGCTGTTTCTCTGACCTCTTATCAGCCAAGATGGTTCTTCTGGTCCAAGACATTCCCCCAACAAATACTGTGTGTTAAAAAAAAGTGATAACAGCGATGAATTCAACTGCGCTTCAGTAATAAGATGTAAAACAAACACTCAGATGAGCTGACATTGAAATGTGCAAAGCAGTTGGTAAAATATCGTCATAACTGCAGTCCAAAATCTGCTGCATATTACTTATAAGCAACGCTTTGTTTTTCCGTTCCTTAGAGCAAGTTTTTTTTCACAAGCCAGCAAAATCTACCAGCTGTCCAACTAAGCACTGTCAAGACCCAGACGCTTGTTGAGACTTAGCAGGGGTCAGTGGTTCAAACCTAGGCTCAGCGTAGGTACAAGTCATCTTTAGTCATTGAGTCCTACCTAGAGGTGGAAGCAGAGGTTTAGGGTTGAGCTGGGGGTTATCTCATAGGCTTACGACCATGAAACATCTGTAGTGGGAGGGGCCTCGTCGATACATCCAATGAGGTGCTGGCTTTTGTTTGCAATGCTTCCTGTCATGGTCAAGCTCCCCTCAGGCACGCAACTCCACATTGCTCTGGGGTGTGTGTGTGTGTGTGTGTGTGTGTGTCTGTGTGTGTGTCTGTGTGTGTGTGTGTATGTGTGGATCAGCCTCCGACTAGTCAACTTCCTTTGCTGTCTGAATCTCTCTGAGTTATGGTCTCGGCTCTTTCCACTCTGGACTAATAAAAAAAAAAAAACAGAACTGTGCGTCTGGTTCTAATGAAGGAGTTCTGCTTGTAATAGCCTCACTCCAGCCGTCGGCCAATCAGATTCCAGCAGGGCGAGAGGACGAGGAAATTACTTTATGCCCATAGGAATCAGTGTGTGTGTGTTTGTTTGAGTCCATGCACATGCATGTGTGCGTGCAGGTTTCTTTGTTTGTGTGTACAGTATGTGTGTGTGTGTGTGTGTGTGTGTGTGTGTGTGTTTGTGGGTTTTTACCTTGCATTATTGTGTGTATATTCATGCAAAAATATGTATACTCCTCGTCCTCTGGCGGTGCTTTTCCAAAGTTTTGACATTATGCACTAGATGTAAAAATTACCAGAGAAGCTCGTAAAATGCCCTCTATACTTTATGGATTTTGTGTAATGACATCGTAACTTTACTGGCCTTTTATATGAGGACTCAGGGACACATTATGAAACGGCCCGACCTAATGTCTATAAACGTGGCTTCTCCATCGGCTACAAGGTGAACAAACGCCATTGTTCAGACTACCAGAGCGGTCTTAGGTCCCTCTTTGTTCAGCACATAGATCAGTCGCATCATTCGCTTTTTTGGAAGAGAGAGCAGTGGCCGATGGGAGAAACAGCCGACCTCGGCAGGACCGGACCGTAATAGAGATACCAGACATTGAAGCGGGCCGCGTCCCGAATCCTCCTCGTCCCCCACAAATAGGTGTAACTCTGTCGCTGCTTCGACTCACTTCCCCCTCAGTCTTCACTGCCCTGTCCATGAAGGCATGGAGAAATGCCCATGAGAATATGTCTATTCAAAAATAGCCACCAGACTTTGAGATGATCTCAATGGGGTGCCTCTGCATGTGGTCATACTTTTGATACTGGAACTATAACAACTATACTATAAGAGTTCTACGAATTAACCCGGGCCTCCAGCCTATGCTTGGGTCCTGTGTAACTCAGTCTACTACATGCTTAGTCGAGCATGGCCACAACACTGCCAGGGTTAGATAAGATAAGATGTACTTTATTAATCCCAGATGAGGAATTAGGGTAATTAGGTTCCCCCCCGTTGGGGAAACCCATGCTCAGAAAGTATGCATGAAACCATTATCTTGTCCACAGATTGGTAGATTGATGGGTCAGACGATGATGACTCTCCGTAGACACAACATTTTTGCATCCTCATAAATCTAATAACCTGAAGTAATCTCGGCTAACCTTTATGTTTCCATGGACACCTCCCTGGACTCCTCAGGTCCTGGGGAGCATGCAGCTGAAACAGGAAGTGACCCACATAGAGGAGGAGAGGGTTCAGGTGGTGAACAACATCGACGAGCTGGAGCAGAAGATCAAAGACCTGGACAACCAGATGGACGAGTCCATCAGAGAGGTAGTCCCATGTTCTTGATATTTATTTTGATATTTTGATATTTATTGTGCATATGTGTATAGCTGTCCTGCACCAGGGATTGAGGGAAACAGCATTTCGTTTTTTGTGTATGTCCTGTACATTCATGAAAACTGACAATAAAGTCTTGATCTTGATCTCGATCTTGACATGTCTCAGGGGAGCTAAGTAAAATATGTAAATTATGCCTTGGTTTTTTTATTCATGTTGCTACTCTACACCCAGTCCAGTTGTTTTTGTGTCCCATTTAACTTGGTCAAGCAACAGGCAGGAACTTTTTCAGAGCCCCATAAATTCTTATGTTATTGGGTATGTTTTGCTTACTGTCAGCCCTTGCCGGCCACTTTGGGTAAACGCGACTGCTAAACGAACACAGGACTAAAGGTCAGTGAGTAGGAGTAGAAGGAGCACAGCGAGGACCACGGGGCAGCATGAGGTCCTGCTGCTGGGTAATGAGACGTTCATTCATTATGCATGAGGAGGATCTCAGCGGCGCTCATCACAGCCTCCGTCTCACTGACTCACACTCGGCCTTCTTGGAATAAACAACAGATTATTTTTCACATTTGCATTTCGTCGTTTAGCGGACGCTTTCATCCGAAGCGACTTACAAGCCCGGCGAAGACCAATCAAAGCATGCAATTAAAATCGGCGGAGCCACAGATAAATTACAAGTGCCGTCCCGTCTAATGTGTTTTAGCATTTTGCAAGATTCAATGAATCACAACTCTGCTTGTAAATGAGCCAGGCACCAGACACTACAATGGGACATAGTGTCCACCCCCCTTAAGAAGTGTGTAATGTTTCGGTGCAATAGCTTCAAAGATGATGTCAGTGTCCAGTTGGAAATATGCTAAGATAAGCACCAATACTCAGAATCACATATAAACAGGCATTTGCTCTTGACCCATGAATGAGATCCACTCTGAATTCTTTCCCCCCCAGATAGCAGTAAAAAGGGCGGTTGCTGGGGTAGAGTGGTGCATGCGGGCTGTAAATACCTTTCGTGACTGTGGTGGTACTCGTTAGTAAGTTACATCAGACCGAGTGCAGTCTGGAGTCATAGTAGGGCTGCATCCGCTATCTGCTTTCAAGCGTGGCTGTGTGTGTGTGTCTCCCGGCCCTCTGCGTGCAGATGGAGGTGGAGTGTGCGCTGCTGGATGGGGAACATGACTCTGAGCTGGCCCAGCTGCAGAAAGAGAAGGACTCACTGGAGCAGCTCAACAGAAAGATCCACAGCATCGAGAACACGAACTGCATCGAGATGAATCGGGTGAGTGAGGGCGTGTCGCCAAACATCCAGTGAGATTGCGATACGGTATCCCCCCTTTTTCCTCGCCCCACAAATCAGTCTGAGGGCAGACAAGCTCAGCTCTGGATCAACAGGGCGTTTCACTTCCTTCGGCTTCATGTTGGTTTGGATCAATCGTGTTGTTGGAGGTGGGGGAGCAGTAAGTATTGGCTGAGTATTGGCTCAGAGTGAACACAAACTTGGCAAGCACTAGTTAACTACTCATGGTGTGAAGACTAAAACATCTTATCAGGGCAAATCAGCAACACATAGAAAGGCCAAAATGTAGGAATACACTAATCCCCTTCGGAAACCTTCATCCACCGAAGATCGGTGGAATATCTCCATAGTGAAACATAGTGAAACAGGAAACAGGGCGTAGCACAGCGGCACAGAAACCCCGTTTCAGGGGTTTCTGTGCCCCTTCCCCCCCTAGAAGTTCTGCTGTAACATAGCAGGACTGCTGGAGCTGAGATTACAGTGTTCCTGTCTTCAAACATACTAATGCTCAAACGAAAACAGACAAGGCGGAATGCATAGGAGGTTCAGATGTCTTTCTTTTATAGAACAATTTCATTGTGGCCTTCCAGAGACCCACTGGGTCCACAGCTGGGGCCCCGAGTGGATCCCAACCCACAGTTTGAAAACCACTGCCATAAACTGTTCAAGATGTGATGTTATCCAAAGGAGCTGGCAAAATAGATCAGATAAGGTTGTACACCCTAGTGATATGTTAAATCATGTTATGCTTAGTACCTGCTATGAAAACTAACTTCCCAAGAAAATAAAAGCCTTGAGGTGATAAGTGGTTAAGTTTGGCTTCGATGCCAGGGGCTATCTGTCAACAAACTACAAATAGCCTCCATCCTTCCCAAGCCCCTTTTGTGTTTTGCATTATCCACTTGTTATGAGGTGGCCATATTTCTGAATGAAAAAAACTGGGACATTTGTAGTTTGGCAATCCATACACCAACAAAATATCAATGTAGATTTTTTTTGTAAATTAACAAAATGGGACATATTTGCGTTTTGCCTTGTATCATGGTAAATGTTAGCCTGACAGCCTCTCAGTCCATTTTCGTTTACCAAAATGTCTCTGCAAGCAATTTGACAGACAACCAATCAGAGTGACAAAATGTGTGGCATAGCACAAAACTAGATGGTGAATGAAATTTTACCCAAATCCTGTGGGAAGATCTTTTTTTTGTCATTATTAACAAAATCTTTTAGTGCAGTGGTTTGATTTTTTTGAGAAAATATTGCATCCAGTTTGTTAAATACTGTCGCAATAACGGACTCAACAGACCGCTCCTTCAGTGGCTACCATTTTGGTCCTCCCGTGATCGCATCGAACCCGCCCCCATCCTATAAGATAAACGGTTGTGATTGGCTCAGGCCGGGCCAGGTCGCCTGGAAATCTGTGGACGGGAGGGGTGCCAGACCACCTGCCAGAGCAAATAAATCACGAGCTCACAGATAACCCAGGTTCCCAGGCTTGGTTAATGTAGCACGCTAGTAAAAAATTGGGCCCAATAGTTTACTATGACGTGTTTTGAGCTTTTGTTAAAGTTTTTTAAATCGTTCTATATTATATTCATAGTGTATTGATGATCGGCCATTCAGATAGCGAGGTTGCATCACAGCGTCAGATAGACTCAAGACTAATTACCAACTGTCTAGAAATTGATATACGTTATGGATGGATGGATGGATGTTTTATTAAACTGCCTCTAAAAACGGGGCCTGTCCCAGTAAAATGGGTGATGTCTGGTCACCCTAACTTACTAGCATTTTTTCCCAGCATTTATTCTTCGTTTGTTTCAACCTTGTTACAGTTGATGTTAACCTCTCCTCTCCTTTTAAGAGAAAGGCCTATGGAGACCCTGGTGTCAGTTAGCCCGGTGTCAGTTAGCCTGACTGTTGAAATGACTTCCATGTGTAGCGATTAGCACACACAGCTGTTCCCTCTGGGTCTCTGTGGGGCTTTAGATTAAAGGACACTGTAAGTACGTTGCGGCTGGCTCACACCTAGCATGAGGTGAAAGTATCATAGAAAAAAGTTACTTTAGTAACACATACTACATTCATATATGACAGGGCCCCTATTTTACCACCAGCTGTGACATCACAAGTGGATAAGGTAGGCTGGTGGTTCTATCTAAACCATCGGTCTGGGTGGGGACTCCCTAAAATAGGGTCCCTTTAATGTAAGAATGTATGTGTTAGACTGGTCAGGTATATGGAAGTGTTTTTATGGTAGGTTGTGTTTTGGGGGTTTGCAGATGATTTAACAGCTTTAGTGAAAAGTTGGTACAAAATAGAATTTGCTGTTCACAGCACAAGCAGGATTTTACATAACTGAATATATAGAGATCTCTGAACTTTTTCACAGATAAACAATTTCAAGAAATACAAATGTTATTGAGTAAAATGTAGCTCCTCAGCATTAACGCAACATAAATACCCCTGAAAATAAGCTTGCATTTTTGTTCTTAAAATAATTGAAAAAACATTCCACCCATTATAGCAATACCTTGATACATGAAGTGTAATTCTTTTTTAATTCCATTTGTTGTTATATTTCTCCAATGCGTCTCCATAGTCAGGGTGTCATGAATTCATATCATAAGATGCATCAGCTATGTGAAAATGATGCCGCTGAATGGTCGAGAAAGATACAACATGAGGAGAGGCCGCTCCCTCTGGCTCTAGATTGTGGGCCCTGCTCCCCCACCGCCATTATGAAAACACCAGATGTTGGAATGTCCTGCGGTAGAATGTATGCTGCTTATAGAGCATGGCAGTCCTGGGGTGGTCTGGAACCCCTGCTCTAGAGGTACACTGGAACCACTGGTCTAGAGGTACTCTGGAACCCCTGCTCTAGACCTACTCTGGAACCCCTGATATAGAGGTACACTGGAACCACGAGTCTAGAGGTACTCTGGAACCACTGGTCTAGAAGTACTCTGGAACCTAGAGGTACTCTGGAACCGCTGGTCTAGAGGTACACTGGAACCCCTGGTCTAGAGGTACACTGGAACCCCTGGTCTAGAGGTACTCTAGACTACAACATGCATAATGTAGCCGTTCTGTGTTCTAGTTCTAGTTCTGCAACCTGGAGTTCACTTTTGTTGAGCACTCGTTTGCTTGTTGTTTCTGGATTGCATGTCATTCTGTGTGTGTGTGTGTGTGTGTGAGAGAGTTTGTGTTTGTGTGTGTGTGTGTGTGTGTCTGCGTGTGTATATTTATGTATGTGTGTGTATTCCTGTTTATATCAATATGTGTGTGTGTGTGTCTAAGCATGGGTATTTATGTGTGTGTATTCCTGTTTGTGTCTGTGTGTCCTCACGCGTACTAATGTCTATGTCCGCCTATCGGTGTGTATTTACCCTTTACTTGTGTATCTGCGTGTGTAATGATGGCTATGTGTGCCTCTGTGTATCTCCACCAGGGAGAGGAGGTGAGGGCCCAGGAGGACACAGAGCGTGTACATCTTCCTGTGTACTCATGTCTACGTGTGGCCCTGTGTATCTCCACCAGGGAGAGGAGGTGCGCGCCCAGGAGGACATGGAGTTCCAACAGTTGGAGAAGGAGCTGAGCCAGGAGGAGGAGAAGGAGAACCACACGCAGACGCTCCTGAGGGAGATCGCCGAGTGCCAACGCAGCACCGTCACACGCAAGGTGCAGTGGGGCGTGCACGTCCACGTGCACGTGCACGCCATGGTGTGCACGTTTTGAGTCCATAGTTCTTATGCCCGTCAGTCGGCCATGACTCCATGTTATTTTTGGCCAGCTATTCCCCATCGGCTGTGGTGGCTTTTGTTTTGACTTTAAGTATTACTTTTTTTTCTGCTCTGTAAAAACATACACTTTTTTTTTTTTGGCTTGCGTAAGTTTAGTGGAAAATACTTCTGTCTCATACTTCTGTCTCAAGATGCTAGATATTCGAGTAACACAAATAAACAAATTAACTAGAATTTAATTAAATTTTACCTGAATGTAGTTGATGGGTACATCAACGCGATGCAAAATTATGCATCTTAAACCCAACATCAACAGCGTTCACAGTTATATCCGAACATAACCACTCATTTACATATCACACAGGCGAGTCGTGTCAACATGAAACGAGTCTCGTTGAAACGCGAGCAGAACCCCTCAGCGACACTGCTACCTAGCCACACTGTGCTAATTTACACAAACTTGTTATTTTGGTCGATTTCAAAAAAAGATAATTTCAAAAAAGAGGGTAGAAGTGTTATTTTTCTGTCATTTTTATCAAATATCACATCACATGGAGGGCTAACCAACTGTTTAGTCATGTTTTTTTTTTTTTTTAAAGATCTGTTTTTAATGTACTTTATTTTTCTGAGATGGATATTTTTCACTTCTGACTATTAAGAAAATCCTTACAGTACACGCATTACTTCAATTGAGGTCAATTGAATGTCGACGCAGTCCGTGTCTGAATCGGAGGCCCGGGCGTGCGTTCCTACTGATTGTTCTAAATCAATAACACAACGCTCGTCTTTGTGTTGTCATTGGTGGATCAGAAGCTAGCGTGGATCACTGCACTTCAGTAAGCTTTTTGTAACCATGACAAAAAAAAAAAAAAAAAGTTGTGTCATGATGACTGATGGACGCGTACTGCCTTCTGAACGAGCTCCGCCGTACGGAACCGTTATGAAACATACCTGCAGGAATTTTGAACGATGAATCCCGGTCAAGGAAATTAAGTCTGTAAACTTTCTAACCGGATGGTAGAAGGGCATGATCCATTATTTTATTTTGTCGTTTTTCTTTTTCTTTTGGTAAGTTTGAAAAGCTTATGATTAATTTTTTCTTATATATTAATATTCAATGTTTTTGCTTCTAATGTGTACATACGGTGAATGATACCAGCAAACTAAAATGAACAGTGAATGTGTCGCCCCAGTGTGTGGGCTGTGTCTCGCTCCACAGGAGAGCATGTGTGTTCCACACACATGGATTAAAAAAAACTCATCGCAATCAACTGGCATCCTCTGTTCATGTGGTGGCGTCGAACACGCAGAAACAACAGGGCATCGCACTACAGAAAGGTCTCATCTTTAATGATGGTCAGTCTTGACACGGAGAAGTACAAAATAGGTATCTTGTATCAATTACGGCCAAAACTAATATGCGTGCCTCAATGTGCCTTTTTTTTTTTGTTAACATCCCAAACTAACGTTGAAAATATCATGCGTTAATGGTCTAAATCATGACATATTTCTTAGAAGTAACAAACGAGAAAATTAGAATACAACAAAAAAAACAACTGAAGATCTCACGGGGAATAGAATGGACTTCAAAGACAAAATTAATATTGCAGTTGGTCAGGCTGGGCCAGCATTTCATCTCATTCTTCTGTTGTTCCGACAGTCGAATTAAGCAAAGGAAACAAGTAGAAGTGGTTTTTGTGCGGCCTTTGTAAACAGCTTCATACTCCCCCTGAACCCTTCTTTGGACTCCTAGAGATCATAAGTACACAGATGTGGACATCTTTCAATAAATAATAAACTCTGTATTTGGAATAATCATTGGCTTGAGAAATGTATGGAACACTGGCCCCTTGGCCTTATTCACCTGGCGGCCATCTTGGTTCTAGAAGCTAGCCGGGTGGGGGGAAACTGAACGTGTATGGAACCAAGATGGACGCCAGGCGAGCAAGAGGGCCCTGGTGTAAGAGCACGTTGGAGGATAGCCAGGAGCCTCTGTATATTATATTAATATCACACAGCGGTAGCACCTTAAAACATATCATCTTAAAGAACATCTCAACAGTCGTCCAAGTGCACTCCAAAGTCTCACCATATCTTTTGCACACGAGCGCATACACCTCACACACACAAGTGTGAGCATGTGTTTCTTGTCACACACACACACACACACACACACACACACACACACACACACACACACACACACACACACACA
>JAOPUI010000125.1:4097488-4115145 GCA_027123135.1 Urophycis floridana | reverse complement strand
CCCCCCCCCCCCCCCCCCCCCCCCCCCCCCCCCCCCCCCCCCCCCCCCCCCCCCCCCCCCCCCCCCCTCGATGGTCTCTATACCATCAGCAGGCATGAACAATGAACAACCTTAAGAATACATTACCAATACAATACAGAATGACACTCTTTTTGAGTATAGCCTACTTTGGCTTGTTTTTAGGTGGTTATAGTAAACCATTGTGCATGTACCGCAGTGGCATATTTACGATGATAAGAACAGGAGAAAACATAAATATGTACCCTTCATTTCAGAAAACTTAACATCTGATATTTTGTTGCTGTATGGACCACCAAACTGCAAACATCCCTGCTTTTTATTTCAGAAATATGGTAACCACAACCTAGCGGCCATCTTGGTTCTAAAAAGGAAATGGAACCAAGATGGCCGCAAGGTGAATATGCCCCGGTGTCTGCGATGTCTTCCTCAGACCACCTGCTCCGGTTTTTCGTCCTGCAGGCAGAGCTGATGGTTCTGCTGGTTGTCCTCCTGCTCCTCCAGAGGCAGCGGGTCGTATGTCCGGCGGTAGAAGAACCGAGTGACCACGGTGATGATGAACATCTCACAGATCATCATCTGCTGACTCAGCACTGGACAACACAGACACACACACACACACACACACACACACACACACACACACACACACACATACACACAAACAAACAAAAAAGAAAACAGGACATTCCAAATTAAATCAACAACCAATCAACAAAGAAACAAAAAACAAAAACCGACCACCAACCGCACGACCGACTGACCAACCATCCAACGGACCACCAACCGCCATCCAACCATTCGCTAATCAACCAACCAAACAACCAACCAACCAACCACTAACCAATCTGTCAACCAACCTGCACCCAACCAACCAACCAACCACCAACCAATCCTTCCACCAACCACCCTTCAACTACCATCCAACCAACTAACCACTAACCACCAACCAATCCTTCAACCTCCAACCACCAACCAATCCTTCAACCAACCAACCACCGAACCACCAACCAATCCTTCAACCAAACACCATCCAACCACCCTCTAACCACCATTCCACCATCCAACCAACCAACCACCAACCAATCCTTCAACCAACCACCATCCAACCAATCATTCAATCCAACCACCAACCCACCACCAACCACCATATAAACAATAAATCCGCCAACATGATAATGATGATGATGATGATGATGATGATGATGTATTGTATGAGTTATTGTTTCAGAGTGTATGGAGCAGAGCTGTTACTGACTTGCCCCGCGGGCCTGGGAGGAGAAGGGCGGAGAGCAGGGGATGGTTCCATCCAGAGCCAGGATGTTGATGATGGAGGTCTGGAGCTGACTCAACACCAAGACCAGCTGAGGAACACGGCCATGTTTAGCTCACTCATACAGTTTTATAGAAAAGTTTAAATTTAGAAATAAATATAAAATAAATAATTTTATATATATTCATGAATAATAAATAATATAACATAAGTTTTAATTAAAATGTCAGCATGCTCTACAAGATCCTCTGAATGGATGGAATCATTTTCAAGCATCAAACAGCTTAACCTCAAGCCTATCTTCAGTCCACTGACAGAGAAGATGATGAGATGCTGATGATGATGAGATGAGGATATGGGTTGAGCGAGTACTAAAGCATGTAATTCATTCTACATCAGCAGTCAAGCATGTGAAGCAAAATCACTATCCGCCTAAAAATGATTTCCACGAATGAGGAGCAAGAGCCAGAGACTCTGAGACCATGCCTGGTACATGGTAGATGGGCAAAGCGGTGTACTCACCTGGTACATGGCGTACTTGGGTATCATGTTAATACTGCGCAGCTTGTTGTTGGTGTTCATGAACATGATGGCGACGGGCCAGAGCGATGTGATGGTGAGGACGCCCACGATGGGATTGATCCAAATAGAAGGGCTGGTGACATCCATCTGTGCACAATGTGATGATATATGTGATGGTGACATCCAACTGTACACAATGTGATGATACATGTGATGGTGACATCCAACTGTACACAATGTGATGATACATGTGATGGTGATATCCAACTATGTACAATGTGATGATAGAGATACATAGTTATGGTGACATCCAACTGTACACAATGTGATGATAGTGATACATGTGATGGTGATATCCAACTATGTACAATGTGATGATAGAGATACATAGTGATGGTGACATCCAACTATACAAAATGTGATGATAGTGAAACATGTGATGGTTATATCGAACTATGTACATTGTGATGATAGTGATACATGTGGTAGTGTTCTCTATACCCGAGTAGGTAATAAATATGATGGTGGACATTTGACTAAACACAGAGAAAACAGTGATACATGTAATGGGGATCTACAACTAAACACAGAGAAGATAGAGGACAGAGGTTAAAGGGCTATTTCACTCAGATGTGATGTCCATTAGCCACCTGATGGTGAAACAGGGGCCCACCGTGAATGTCATGAGAATGCTGTCGATGTGAAACGGAAGGAGCAGAGAGGCGTAGGAACTCACGTCAGACGGATCAAAGCTTTCGTTGGTCCAAAGTATGATGGAGAGGATGGACAGGGCCGTCTTCAGAATGGCGTACTGCAGGGTCCCCAGCTTCATCCAGAATATCATCCTCCTGAACACACCGCCCGCACACATGCATATTCGTATTGTTACTTGAGGTTATGATATCACAATAAACCCTTGATCAAAATGTTACAAAGTTACAAAGGTTTTCTAAGTGACTAAGGCTTTCTAGATAAATACAGGCCATTTGGTGCACCCCAAACCCTTTGCTCTGCACTAAGTCCTGTTTTCCAACTTCACTGACAGATTAAGGACACATTCCCATAAAGGCAAGGCCGGTTTATTTATACAGCACCCATCAAACACAAGGCTATTCATAGTGCTCCACAAAGGATGAAATCAGACCCAAAAAAAAAAACTCCACAGCATCTCGCTGTTACTTCTAAGAATGTCCGTGTCCAGATACACGTTCCAGCTGTCCAGCACATGGACACAGACTACAGCTCTCTGTCGGGCCCTGACCAGCAGTCCAGATTTGGAGTCACCATCATAGGCGTAGCCAAGGGCAGGTCTGGATGGGCCTAGCCCCGCCTACTTATCAGTCTTGTCCGTCCAATCAGAGGGCTTTCCTATGTTTACTCGTTTCAATAAATGTGACGTGCCGATGCATGGGTTCATGCAGTTTTGCGCAAGTTTAAAAATGTTTCCGCGCAATTTGTCAACTGTGATCAAATGCCTTTGATCGTTTCGTCCTCAAATCTACGATATTCAAAATCCCAATACATAGGCCTAATTCATGGCCCCCTAGCACAAGCTTTCGGTAGCTTCTTTGGGGACCAGTTCACATGCATGGACATTTCATTACATGTCTCTGTATCATGTATCATGTATGTGAATCAAATCAAATCAATACCCCCCCCCCAACCGCTGTGGCTTCCTTAGCCCACCCAAAAGTCTGAACCTAGAAACGCTCCTGCCTAAGTTATGTTCAAATCAAATTGGCTGTGCCCACCGATTTTGTTTTCTGTGCCCACCCATTTGAAGGTTTGTGGCCGGGCCACCGGTCTCCATGGTGTTACCGTGTGAGGGGGACCCGAGGCAGACAGGGACAGCAGCAGCAGCAGGGCCCTGTGCTGACGAAGAACATCTCCCCGGAGTAACGCTTCAGGAACGCGTGGGTGCCCCCAAACTCCTCGATGAGCAACACCAGCACCTTGTACACCACCACTGCAAAGTAACTACACACGCACGCACGCACGCACACGCGCACGCGCACACACGCACACACGCACACACGCACACACACACACACACACACACACACACGTTGTAACTACAGACACGTGTTATACTGCATGATGCAATGGTCCCATTTCCACGTAATACACATAAAACCCTCTTATAACACGTAATTACACCTTATCCCCATGCACACACCCCCCCAGGATTAATGTTTAACTGAGGAACAGAGCAACATTTTTTTTCATTTTATTTTAGCATCTATCCAACGGTAGTGATTGCCAACGGCCCACTGTCTTCACATGTGTGGAGTGTGGATTACAGCGTCTGCCGATGGGGAATTGACTACATTGATATGAGGCCATTCTAACCACAGTGATGAATCATAGTGTCAGCAGAACAGAGCTTACCTATTAGAAACCATATCAGTGAATATCACCGCTCTGGGCATCCACATCCCGAAGCACGCCATGGTGGCGATGGCCTGAGACACACAGTGAAGTGCACACTCTATGAGTGGACATCATTGAGACACGTTTCATTATGAGCCCTTTCAGTTAACCTCATCATCAGGAAGTGTGGACGCTAAGTCAACCGACAAGTTGTTTTCCTTTTTTATCCTCCTTTCATCTGCTTTTAATGACTACTTTCAGCAAGCATTTATATTTAGGATTTTGTCGTGTATTTAAGTCAGCTTCTGGCAAATGGATCCCATGAATACATTTGTATTATCTTCCAAAGCCCTCACTATACGGGGAAGCCACCGGAAGCATCCGACTTGTCCCTGTAAAGTGTAGTGGTTTACACTGGTCGTTTAAATACTCTTGAGGATCTTACGGGCGCGGCTCCATTGATCCACATGATGGTGGTCTTCTTGGGGTAGGGCAGCTTTCTGTAGATGTACACACACTGCTCCAGGTACAGCAGCAGGGAGGTCACCGCCATGAGGGTCAGCATGGAGAAGAGACAGAGGCCAAACACATCCAGCCCTGTCCGGAGACACAAGGAACTCAATTATGATTGGATGATTGATGTGTTGATGGATTCAATGGTATATGTTGATCATTACATGTATGTGCATTTATCCAAAACAGCAAGTATGACCTATGCTTCAATAATAATGATAAAAAGAAAAGATTTTCAAGATAGAATGGATATTCCATGGTGCACTTTGAGCTTCATTAATTTGTTAGTTAGTATTTGTTAGAATAGGGTAGTTATCGAAGACCGATTTCTTCACAATAGTGAAGTTTCTCAGACATGGATATTCTACATAATATGTGACTGTGTTACATACACAAGTAGGGGTTTTGGGATAGAAGGTGCCATCTATTCATTCTTCCATTGTGTTTCCACACATAACCACTGATTCCATGCTAAATGGTTTGACCAGTGGACGCTTGTAGCTGCTGAATTCATTAGGGCAGTTATAATGAGCCACTATCTTTTAAAGAGAGATAAAGAAATATGGGTCACTTACCCTTTATCACGTCTATGGCCAACGGGGGTTTTTGTAAACATGCTGGATCAATCGTGACGTTGTGTTCCTCCTCCATAGCGTGTAAATAAAGATTGTTCTCTCAAAAGTACAAAGAAAAGTCAACCTCCAGTAAAAAATGTGAATGTGCAGGTTTCAGTAACATCAAGGTTATTACACAAGACGTAAATATGGATAGACCTTCCTTATTTATCGTACAGGTAGCTTGGGGAGCATGTGGTCTGACTGAGAAAGCTTTTAGCTGTTAGTCTTTCTCTTCCTTAAAGTGATCTTCAGGTAATAAAGGTGTGATGATATATGAACATTTATGAGGTCACATCCTCCAATGCCTCACTCCCCCATTCATGCACCTTCCAGACAGTCTGTGTCAGCGGGTACTGGAGTCAGATTATCAGGAGGAAATTTTTACTGAGGATTTCTGCCAGTAAAGGATTCGGGATTTTGTGTAGGTATGTAGAGTGACATTATTATTGAGATCTCTAATAATCTGTGTGTCAGTTTAGTAGAGTAGTATGACAACATTAAATAATATTTGAACTTGGTTTGTGAATGAGATGTTGGTGTGAAACCAGTGAGGGACTATGCCCTTCAATTAAACAAACCTATTTGCTCAAGAGTTATCATCCATGGTAGTTCAATGTTAGATGATTATCAGTCGTTTGATTGTTATCTGATCAAGGTCAGCGATAAGATAAGATGGCCCATGTCATGGGATGTGATAGGCAAAAATTAACTTTCGCTGGTACATTGTGTTTTTTCACAGAAAATATATTCTCGTGCCATTGATCAAAGCCGAGCAAGATGCAGGTGTATCAGTGCTTCAGAGAGTGTAATGACCTCTTCCCCCTATGAGTCATGTATTATGAGTGCATTTTATGGGGCCGTGGCTGGGGGCAATTACACTTTGACCCAGTGGCTACGCTACAGCAAGGGGAATGACCTGCAGTCCTTCACCTTTCAAAGCTCTATATTCTGCTTGGGTTTAAACTTGGAGCACAGCTTTGTTAGGCAACCGTTTACTACAGAACAGAGAGAACGGAGAAAAGCCCTGACTAAAACAGAACCCAAACAGTGAAAAAACAGTCTCTATATCACGACATATCACAATGAGTGGCTGTGTTTATTAATATATTTGTTTTATTACCTTTGTGTAATGCCTAATTAGACCATTGGGTGCAGGTGCTAAGGTACGTCAAACTATTTTTGTGGAGTGAAAACAAATGTGACATTTGAATGAGGCTTTAGAACAAAACATTTTAATTAGGATTTTGAACAATTTACAGAGATGTGCTACCTCTGCCATGAACTACATACCCTTGATTTATACTGTGTCAGTTGTGATTGTGACAAAGACCACAGCATATTTGAAAAATGACAGTTACTACAAGTAATTTGCATTATTGACAGTGAAAGGGAATTATTTGAAGACGGTCCTCACACACTTCAACTGACTGTAGTGCAAAGGGGATCTAAACATGTATTGTTATAAACAACGCAGAACACAATCCATGGTTTTGGAGTTACAAAGGGTTAAATTTGTGTTAAATCTTTCAGTATCAATCAGTTGGTACATCCCACGATCCAACAATCACCATGACAACCTGGTGCCATTACTCTTACATTACTCTACTTAAATGCAAATGATAATCTGTTGTTTAGAGCAGAAAAGTTACAAAATGTATACATTTAGGACCAGATGTCTTAAATGTAAACAACCTTCATTTTACAAAGAAAATAAATAATTTAAATAAATATTTTTTTAGTTTCTTGGTTTTGTATTACAGAGCCACTGTGCATTACTGTTGTTTAATTACAAAAAATTGTATACAACCTAGTAAAGAATAGAACAGAATGTTTGGTTTCATTTTAAACAAAAGATTTTAAAAAGAATCATAACAATAGAATCCTATTCACAAGATACTTGTGTTTTGGTTTTTAGAAAAAGGACTAGATGTTGAACCTTAAATGTTAAATCTTTGGATGCTTATCTTGACCTTTCACTTTAAAACCTATGTGAGTAAGAATGTAACAATGCAAAAAAAAACAGCAGCTGAAAGCTTAATAAATAATACAATAAATAGAAATAATAAATATACATAGTGCAATGAACAATGGCAATCTAACAACTTTAGCTTAGTGCACATGGTCTCAACCATTATCCTAAAAGGCTTGTGTCGATATCGCTCGCCTAATTGGTCAAACATAGCATGTAGCGCATACTAACAACGTCATTAATGTAAACAGCATGACTTAAGTGGACTTTGAGTGGGTTTTAAAGAGCAACAAATAAAACGCATCTGATTTGACATGAACACAATTCAACAGACCGGTCCCTGAGGCAGGGAGGCCGGGTCAGGTTTTAGGAAACGAGTGAGTAGGTAAGTGAAGTCAGTCTAGTTCTGTTATCGTCTCTCACACTAAAGCCGCTCCATCGTCCCCAGCACGCACCCCGCATCACGGGCCAGAGAGACTTCTGTAAACCAGCTTTTTTTTCTTTTTTAACACCGGATTTATAAAATGGCACCAAATGCCAAATTTGAAACCAATGGGCAACGTGAAAAAGTCACATTGATAGCAAAAAGGAAGATTAAAACCAACCGCCGGGCTGAAGCGCGCTAAACCGGCGGTATTGAGATGTAATCTACGACTTAAAAATCGGTTGGAATCTTTGGCAGGTTACGGCGCCCCCCGGGGGGGTTCCACATGGCACAAAAATCACCTCTTTCTGTAACTCTGGACCCTCGGCTCAGCGTGACCGCCTGCACCACGTACACCGCGGGCTGACGGATCGCAAAAAAAATAAAAAATAAAACGTGCCCGCAGATTACCAAATCATGCCCGCAGATTATTAAACCGTGCCCGCAGATTAGTAATCTGTGATGTCGGATTACCAAAATGCACCCAGATTACTGACCTGTGTGTACGGATTATTTGCGATGCGTACACACTGGTTTCCATTCACGGCTTGTATGCAGGAAGCCACGAATGTCATTCCGTGGCTGTGGTTTGGCGTTCTGTACGTCCGGTTCGGTAATCTGTGGGGTGCGCTTGACAAACTTGAGGGTTCAGACGTTACACATATTTTTCTACCATGTGGCCTTAGGAGGGCTCTGTAGTGAGCAGTGAGAACCAATGGCGCCATACCCTGAAATTGAAGAAGATTGAGATCACCAGGAGTTCTACATTATCCTTAAAATGTGGAGGAAGACTCCGTGTTCACTTTGGGAAAATGACTACCTCTATGAACATCTGACTGAATACACACCCACACACGCGCGTGCACACGCACACACGCACACATACCTGTTATACACTCTCCATGGTAACGGAGACTATTTGGTCTGCAGCTGGAAGGCACAATGTATGTTTATTTTAATTAAAAAAATGTGTATTCAGTCATTGTTACAGAATGTTGTTTTTCATGACAGAGTAAGACTGAGCCCGGTCACAGCTGAGGACTACACACCAGGTTTCTCAGACGTGACCACCACTGTGGGGGGAACGCCGTTGTCTAGCAGGTTCTCTCCAGACGTAGGACTGCAATTACAAAACACAAAATAAGTTTATAGCCAAGTGGGGCGGCAGTAGCTCAGTAAGTAGAGCGGGTGGACAGAGCGGGTCGTCCACTCATCGTAGGGGCGGCGGTTCGATCCCCTTGATCCCCCCCTCCTCCTCCAACATGTCGAACCCCACAAATGTACTGATTGCAAGTCGCTTTGGACAAAAGTGTCTGCTAAATTCCCCTTTTACCCTTTACCAAATGTAGGAAAATCTAATCATTTCAGTTGTTTTTTATGGTAATGTCAATATGGTGTCATAATTGTATGAACATGTAATATACAGTCAATTGAAAAATTAGCAGTGGCACTTACATTTTTCCATTTGGTTGGAGGATTTGATTGGCTTGCTCAGGATCTATGTGGACCAATCGTGTGACAAAGGTGTGTCCATCCCCCAGACTGGTAAAATACAACCACACACACACACACACACACAAAGGGTTTAACAGACTTATGGATATATACTAATTTGTGGAGAAACGTCTATACAAAAGCGATACTTTAAGCCGATTTTTCTGTTGGTCAACTCATCAGACATAACTACCCAAAATATTACACTTTCCTGAAATTGAATGCAATGCATTAAATGCTGTGGTCATGGCTCAGTGTGGTGTGCAGGAAGAGTTACCCTGAGAAGACAGGAAACAGCCAGAGTCTCTTCCTGTCTCCAAACACCTCCGCAACATTCCGGCTGAATCCAAGAGAAAACCCATTCTTGTCTGGACCGTTTCGGAAGATTGGCGCCCTCATTGCCTCTGGAAGAAGGATAATTCAACATTAAAAATGGACAACGAGGATCCCAAACATTACAGACATCTATAACGTGTGTTTTTTCGGCTTCTAGGGGTCTCTCAATAAAAACAATAACAAAATATATAGTTTGATGATGTCATGAAGTTAGGTGGGATCATGGAAGTTGTTGAGTCTTCACCACCATTGCCCGTGAAAATCTATCTGATGTGACTCAGAAATCATGTTCACGAAAGGTTAACTTGCTAACTCACCATTAAATGACTGAACAACCCTGTAGCTAACGTTATATAGCTTTAGGCGTTATGCTTGTTGAACATTGTTGTAACGTTGTAACGTTACAACCGTACATTTTAGCTTAATGGCTGGCATGAGCCACTCGTCATGGTAAGCTACATCGATATTGAATTGTCATATCAATAAATTAGGTCTCAACTGGATTACTGCTTCCTGTGTTTACCGGTCTAGGGTGGGAACATTCCTAGCCGGGACCTTGTGATTAATGTGGTGATATATGTGGGGGTCTGTCTTTTGTTGACAAACTGCTGAGGATCTCAGGATAATTAACTGCATTTCCTCTCCATTGCTCTTCTGACCCACTCCCAACCATCTGGGGGTCAAAGAGTCACACCTTTCACTCTGAAGACACAGACGTGGGGTGAAAGGGGGAAAGTATGTGGAAATGATTGTGTTACTTTACTATGTAATTCTCATGATTAACTCTGCAAGTGTAGTAAAATGGTCTCGGTCTCATAAGGAATTTAGATGGGTATTATGTGAAATTTAGAGGTTATGATTCCCAATACACTGGAAATTAGGAAACGCCCAGTCAGCTCTGCTGAGGATTAACCATCCATGTGGACCCTGGAAACCAACAGCAAATGGTCTTATAAAACAGAACACTAATATGATCTCCTAAATAATGCCGTCGCGTAACTGGGAAAACAGTATATAGGGACATGATGGACACTGCTCTTGGAAGCTATCTGTATCCAGAACTTCCAATGCTTAATGCATGTAGTCACTTTCCTACAACCCAGGTATCTTCATCCTCTGATTATTATCTTGTATTCTCTGTATGACTTTCTGTAGTCTTTTCATAGTGTTTTTAAAGATTCATTCCTTATTGTGTGTACTTTGTTATTTGGTTAGTAACTTGTACCTGTCTAATAAAGTGTTATTCTAAGTTGAATATTCTAGTCCAACCGGCTTTTCATTCATCGTTGCAGTTGAACATTGCGGTTGAACAGTTGAATTTTACCTTTTATTTGTATACTTATGGAAGCATCTCATTTGCCAGGTAGGTCTCATATAACCTTGATACTTATCTGAAAAAAAACTTTTTACAATGGTGATAGTAAACCATTTGATAGTAAGCCATTTTGGCCCAAATGTACATAACAAATTCTGTATTGACTCGACATCAACAAATTCTGAGAATAGCTCAGAATAAGGCAATTAAAGTCTCCCATAAAGAGATGATACTGAGAGACACACTGCCTCATGGGATATCCCACACAGACCAAGGAGCCAGTCGGTGTAAATTAATCGGACACTTCCCTTACAAAATAGGGGGGGGCAGTCCTACGCTGCCACATATCTAGGAGTCATATTCCTCGCAGATGGCACACAGCCACCAAATTAATTGAAACAACGTTGTTGCCAGCTCACGATGGCACGTATTGGCAAAGAGGAGCCATTACTTAGCGGTGAGAGGCATTGCTAGATTACCGTTGGTGGTCCTGTTCTGGCCTATCAGCCAGAGGTGGTAGCTGAACAGACACAGGATGCTGATGAAAAACATGGACGCCACCAGGAACAAGAAGAGGATGTGGAACTTGGCATGGGAGTCCTTCAAATGTTTCTGTAAAGGGACGGAGGGATGCGTTAATAATGTATTCATTTAGTGCAAATTCACTGTGTCACACATTTCCATAATTTGTATTGATTTCCTTGATGGACAGGGCGGGCCAAGTGTAGTCAAGTGCTGCCAGTTCACTATCATCACTATCACCTCACTGTCATCTAAGATAAAAGCATCTACTAAATCAAAAAGTGTTTGAAGTGTTTTTCAACCTATGGTGCACAATGGTACTGCAGGCAGTACATGAGATCGTATTCTTGAAACAGACACATTTACAAAAGGAAAAATAAAGATAATTGACAATAAAAATAAAAATTGGTCTGTAAATAAAGTATTGTTTTGTTCCAATTAAAAAAAGTGCATTACATCAAGTTTTCAATTGTAGGGTTTTCCACTGATGTTTTGTGTTAGTGTGTTTGCCAAATAAGCTTTTCCCTTCCACAGTGTCCCACTGGCTGTGGCCTTCTTGCAGTTATACTCGTGTATGAAGGGGATGGCGGCACTCTGTGCTCAACCACTGCATGCATACTTTTCTATTTTTCAGTGTTCCCATTTGAGGTGGTCCGCAATAACGTCTCAATAACAATTTAGTGGTGCAGCTAAAGGCCCTGACAGATCAAACCAACGTCACAGAACCAGCTTCTATGAAGGCCGACTGTTGCGTCGCCTCACATCCCCTGTGTCTTGGCCAAAAAGCTGCACTAGAACCCACCGCCAAGACCAGCTTGCACGTACGTTCTGCACCTGCACGGGAGGAAATAACTCTCCCCACCAGTAGGTGGCGGTAGTCTGTAATCCTCCTTCAAAAAGGTACATCGGAAAAACCTTGGGACCGCGGGCGTATGCAAACATGAAACAAAGCAGCATTTGCCTTCCCCTTCACACCACCCTCACTCAGACGTGGAACAAAGACGATCTTTTTTGCACGTGCACTCACGACCATGTTGTCAGCTGCTTTGCTCACTTCTGGTTCTCTTCTCGTGCGTCGATTCGCTTGAAGCTGAACAACCAATCAGAGTGACTTCTCTCGCCGACGTCCACGGTGTCAAGGTCCCAATGCGTGAATTGTCAACATATGCATTGATTGACAAGGACGGGCTCAAGACAAGTCATGTTGAATTCACTACATAAAAAACACTAAAGGGTATCAAATGATCCCTTCCGGGGGACAATAGGAGCACTCATCTTGTGCCCTGGCTGAGGAGCTGGATAACAGCTGCTATTGTGCACAGGGAGGCTAGGAGAGTAGCGCTGTGGTACTGAGAGCAGTACTTTGGTACCGAGAGTCGCGTTGTGCTACCGCCGGCCTGGAGAGGGATACTTGGTCTTAACTCAGCGTGCGGAGAGTCCACCATAAGATGGAGCCCTCCAGCAGTAGCTCCAAGCTACACTTAAGACACAATGAACACACAATGCCTTTCTCCAACGCGACTGATGTGATGTGAGATACTGAATACATCAATAATGACCAGGCAAGGCATCTTGCCTGGATGCCTGGATGCCTAAGGGTAGGCTGCCGACATTGGGGTTCACACCCACAACCATTCAGCAGGGACACTCCAACCACTAGACTATCCTGACTCTCTAGTTTAAACTACTAAATGGCTTACTACTACTGTCAATTTAACGTATACATTTTTGCATGAAAAAGAACGTCCTGTGGTGTCTGAATTATGTGACAATTTCCTTTGCTAAAAATGTGTTACGAGCACTCATTCTGCCCCCTGACGTTCTAAAGCTTTGTTAACCTTCTGGATCCAAGATGACTGCATCGCCAATGACATTCTTTCAGTTCATTCAGTGTTTCATATGTCATGGAATAGGAATGTCTTTGCATGCATGGATGTCTTTTTGCATGCATTCGATTCTAGATCTATTGACATCCTTAATTCCACAACACTGCAATCATAAAGGAGACGGTGTCTCGTACTCACGGTCCAGAACATGATGAAGTACCGGATGACGGTGACGGAGATGACCAGGCAGTACATGGATCCGTAGCCCAGGAACAACACAAAGAACTTGTAGTTGGAGAAGCCCACGCAGTTATTCACCCTGAAATGAAGAACATTGCAATTCATAATAACACAACTAAATAAATAATAACGTTTAGTCAGTCAGTTTGAAGTCTCACAAGTCAGACATTAGAGTAACATCTTCAACTTGATGGGAAATGGGTCTCTACTGGAAACAACCTGGCTGGCAGAACCACCACAAACGTGACATGGTTGACCACAGATCTCGGACCCAGAAGCTGTCCGACAACTAAAACGACCGCATCGTCTTCCCATCGTCAGCATCCCTCCTTGGCCAACAGCAACGCAAACCTGGCCAGCAGGTGGACAGACAAGCTACCAAAGTACTGTCCAGACACAGACGTCCTTAGACACAGGGTCTGTAAAGGTTTGAAACCACGTCGTCTATCCACCGTCTCACTGGCCCCCGTAGAAAACCATTTGTTAAAATCGTCTTCTGAAACCTTCCTTATGCACTCGGAGGAATACGTCCATAATACAACAGGAAACGCTGCGTAACTCCAGCCAAAGCACTTCCTGGTTTCCAGCCCAGGAGCTTTGCAGGCTCCCCCGAGACGCTCGGCTATAGCGTGGCGGAACTTCTGGACCTGAGATCAGTCAGTGAGCAGAATGTCCTACCAGGGGCAGTGATGGTCCATCTTCAGAACACACCTACAGGAGAATGGAGAACCAGAGAGCCTTGGAGTTAGGGGCTGTCGTATGATGTGGGCCTGTGATGTACTGCGAATGTGATTGAGGGATGATTGAGGGTCCTGAAGGAGCAGAACCAGCGTGGAGGTGAGAGGAGGCCTACTCACGTCTCACAGGTGGAGCAGTGATGGCAGCGGTCCGGTTTGATCACCTGGCAGAAGTCACAGTAACGCACGGCTGCAAGGAGCAAAGTGGCAGCAGAGTTATTGATACGGTCTGGTGTTAGCTAACAGACACACACACACACACACACACACACACACAATGTTATAGCAGGGACAACTGAGCTGTGGTTTGTGTTTATATCACAACAAGTCCTTTAGCAGATGCCTTTATGCCAATGTGACAACAACCAAAGCACACAATCAATATGGGAGTAACAGTAAATAAGTAGCTGGAGGGATCAGAACACATGCTTTGTATTGACTTCATTTTAACTGTTATTCCAATAAAGTTACAAAATAGATCATAACTTTAACCAAAGTGTGCTGAGATTTAATACAGGATATTAGAGCAATGCGCAGAGGACTGGGAGAGGTGTGTTTTGATCCATGAGGATGTGGTGCTTGGGGGCGTGACAGTCCAATGATGATCATCAGTGGTTGGAATGGTACACACACACCCTCACACAGCTTCACGGCCTCAACACACACCACAGGGCTCGCCTTTCACTGCTCTTTCTAGGACATTCTCCACAACCTCTTTGTGCTCACAGTGGTTCGTGTTTCACAGCACACGCAGTCAGTAGCACCCTCCCCCTTAACCTCCCCTCTTAACCTCCCCCCCCCATATCTATTGAATGAGGAGCATGAGAGATGAACCTTTGTTTGTGATCAATGAAATCTGCGAAGCAGCTTGAGTAAGGAATTATAAGCATTGACATGCATGCAGTCCTCGTGAAGGACATCAGCCCTAATGCAAACACCATGACACATGGCAGTTCGTTTACATTTGAGACAATTCTATTTTTCCATTATGCGGGTTAGTGGGGGGGGCTAACTTGAACATTCCATGTTCTTTTTAAAAACATATACCGATCCCCCTCGGTTACTCTCACACGCTGGCATTTGAATGCAATTCGTTTTTGTTTCGTTTTTACTCATCACATCCTGTATTCATTCAACAGAACGATTCCTGATTGACTGCCAGGAATCGTTAAATTAGCATGAACTTTGCAATTATTGGCAAAATAAAGATGAGGATGAAATGCTTGTTCAGTAACGTAAAGCTGTGTTTCATTCAGGGGCGAATAATTATTTTGAATGCATCTCCTCAAAAAGTTTGGTTGTTGTTTAGTTGTTTTTTATGGTAACATCACATTTTTCCATGACATGTTCTAGCGTGGGTCATATCAGTGAGAGGTCCTACCGCCCCCTGCTGTGCGCGTGTACACCGGCATCTCCAGCACCACCTTCTTCAGGAGCTCCTGCTGAACCTCCACCCTCTGCTCCCTCTCATACTGCTCCTTCTCCGCCTTGGGAAGACCAAACTGGGACCACAGCAGACAGACCATCGCCGTAAATAACACAGGTGTTCACAACGGACATACATCATTTATGTTTCAAATCTGAAAATAACAGAAAATTAGCAAATGTATACTGTATACAATGACTACAAGAGGTGTGCTGTTGTGAGCATGTCTTTGACCTTGTTCATTCACTTGCATTGAACAAAGTCTATAACACTAACTCCAGATAACCAAATAAAATAATATAAATGGAGTTTGGTGTTCTTTTATATAAGGAATGTTGGTTTTATAATTATACAAATCTACACAAAAGAAATGAAAGCACATGCACGTTCACACACAGACACACACAGACAGACAGACAGACACACACACACACACGCACACACTCACACACTCACGTACAGAGTTGGAGGGAGAGGCTGGTGTGCTGCAGATGGTCTTCCAGTAAGACCAGATAAACAGGAAGAAGAAGATGTGGAAAACAACCAGGTAGCTGACTTCACAAAACAAGACAAAAATGATTCAGAGGAACTGCATTGATGTCTGTGGAACAATTACCAGTGTTAAACAAAACACAAGCTAAAATGTGCGTTACATGACGAGTTAGACACAGTAAACAGTAACAGATAGTAATGCAATAGGGTGAAGAACTATTAACTATTATTAAAATACAGCCCATTTCCCTGCCCAGGTAAAAGGTTAAATACAAACTCTTAATTAAATTAGAATGTAAAATGTCTTTAATAAATCAAATCAACAAGAATTAAAATAAATTAAATATAGTGAAAGGAATACGACTTATAAAAAGGCATTGTATTTGGAAAAAAACGAATGAAGGCCTAATACATGTATTTTAGTGTGACTTACTTCGTTCTGCATCGTTGGGGATCGTATCTGTTTAAGAGAAAGCAGAACAAAAAGTGCTAAGAGATGGGAAATAAAGAAACAAACGGTTCACATTGGCTATACAATAAAGCTATGGAATAAAGGCCTCGCTATAGCATATCTTTGGCCTGCCCACCAACTCCCCATCCATGCCCCCTTCAGCAGCCTGGCACGGACAGCACGACCAACCAATCAGAGGACGCTTTGTTCGGTGCCCTGGTTCTACTGTCCCGGTCCCCTAGCAACCCGGCTACCAGCTACCCGGTGAAAACGTACACAGGAACCGGTGTTGTAGAAGTAGTGATGGCCCAGTTCATGCAGTAGGCATGTAGCAACACTTGGGTTTAAAATGTTTCTTTTATTTAAACATGCATATGTGTGATACAGTGCAGCATTCAACAAGGGCAATGCATTACAGTGTTCGCATTCATTGACCTGATGTTAACACAAATAAATTATTAGATAGGCGTATCATTGGCATTGTACATCGATGTCCTACATTGCATATGCATAGCGTACTATATGAACGACATGGCATTCATAGTGTGCAAGATGAGTAGATTTTCAATTACGGTACTAAGGATTAGAATTGATGAAAGATGATTACATTGATCTATATGTAGCAAATCATAACTGTTATAACATCTAATAACTGAAAGTGACTCAATGCGTCACCTCAACTCAAATGCATCACCAATATACAAGTGTCTGGCCAGATTCATATGCAGCATTTACACAATTTTAATCTCGTTAAATCGGTTTACAAGTAGCCTATGGCATAATGAGCGGTCTTAATGGAGCAATTCAAAACATGTTTTGTGTAAACCGTTTTTGTGTTTTACATGACAGGTTTTACCAAACAGACTTTAAACTGTACGACTCCATCCCAAGGTATCAAACAGTAGTATATCATCTTGCACCCATGCACTTATTTGAACAAAAACTTGTTCTACAAAACATTTCAATTCAATTGACAAGAGTTTGGAACACTGGTCAACTATGAGTCACAATGTGATTACTCAAAATGAAATGAAATAAGTTCTCATGACACCCGCTTGCAGAGGTTTCTCATTCGGGAAGACATGTGCGTAATTATGGAATGTGAATTGGTA
>JAOPUI010000125.1:4061978-4074838 GCA_027123135.1 Urophycis floridana | reverse complement strand
AGAGAGAGAGAGAGAGAGAGAGAGAGAGAGAGAGAGAGAGAGAGAGAGAGAGAGAGAGAGAGAGAGAGAGAGATGCGTGCGTGCATGTTATCGTGTGTATTTTGTATTTACATAACCCGTGTGATATACAGTACATGTAAGTAATGTACTGTATATACACTCACCGGCCACTTTTTTAAGGCAAACCTGTCCAACTGCTCCTTTCTAGTCAGCCAATCACACGGCAACAACTCATCTTGTGGCATGGTTGTTGGTGCCAGTAGTTGGGTAGTATTTCAGTCAAAGGCTGACAGAGTACACAGCTTCATTACTTGAGTAAAAGTACAGATACCCCTAGCTAAATTTTACTTAAGTACAAGTAAAAGTACTAGATGTCTACTTAAGTAAATGTACTGAAGTACTTGTTTTAAAAAGTACTTGATTATCAAGAGTACAATTTCTAAATATTGCATTACTACTGCCACAGTGCTTACATTTATGTATGGAAACGTCCCACATGGAGTTATGAAAAATGTTAATGTTAATACCTTGGAGAATGTAAAAGGAATTGAAAGTAAAATCAAGTCATTTTCATCTTTTTACCATGTTGCTTTATTTAACATTTCTCAATTGCCCACAAGGCAATAGCACAATGGCAACGCTCTGACAAACCTCTGCTAGAGTTTTAATGGCTTTTTGCATCCACATTTGAACCTGACTGTGTTAAACACACAGTATACTCAAGAACATAAATACAAATTCTCAGCTTACATAAATATGTAATATTAGAAAAGAAAATTCAGCTAACAATTGTATGTATGTGTGACAACTGTGTATGTGTCACACCTCTCTCTCTCTCTCTCTCTCTCTGTGTGTGTTCTGCTAGAGTTTGAATGGATTTTTTGCATCCACATTTGAACCTGACTGTAGTAAACACACAGCATACTCAAGAACATAAAAAGAAATGAATGCTCAGCTTACATAAATGTGTAATTCAGCTAACAATTCAGCTAACAATTGTGTGTACATGTGAGTTTCTGTTTTTTTCATCAATAAAATCAATAAACCTAAACCAGCAAAGAAGGCAATATAGCAATGTTATGAGACACCTCTGACACTGACCGTGTTATAAATGCAGCATAGAGCAAAGAAGAGAAAATAATAATCCATCATCTTCCTCCAGAATGGCTTCCACATCCATGAATTCCACCTCCTCTTCACCATCAGATGCATCACAATCTTCTCCTACTTCTTCTTCTTCTTCTTCGGTTGTGCCTTCTGCAACTAACTCTTCATTGTTATTTTGGTCCTGCTGACCAAAGACACGGAACGCTTTGACGAAATTCGACCCGTTGTCTGTTGTAGTTCTAACAACATTTAGACTTATTTCATCCACTGCATGAATGTCGGTCAAAACAGCTGCCAAGGCATTGAATGTCTGGGAGCCCCTTAGTTGACGGCAAGCAAGGGCAGCTGGTCGGCGTTAAAGCTCCTTCTCCTGGCCGTCCAACAATCAGTAGTAGTGGCAATGTATGGTACCTTTTTCATTTCGTTCTTGAGATGTTCTTTCATTTTAGATGTAGCTGAATCAATCTTGCGCCGCACAGTTGTGCGGGACATGACAGCACTACTCGGTTGTAATTCTAAAATAAGGTCTTGGAAGGATGGTTCCTCAACCAGGGAGAAGGACTGGACACCTTGAATGATGAAGTGGAGGATAGCCCGATCAACTGTCTTCTGAGACACCTGCTTGGTCTCCAGCAGCTTCAGGTGCTTTGCCTTGAAGCCTGTTCCACCCTCTGATGGCCTCTTGCAGGCTGTTGAAGTCAGTTGACAGTATTCCTCCAGATGTGTCTCATGCCTTCTCTGTAAAACACAGTATAATATTTCAGTTTACACTATCATAAATCAATAAATATTAGAAAAGATACCCATCATGGAGTCTACATAGCAGTATTATTAATTATGAAGTGCTGGTTGTTCATAATTTTCCAATGGCAAAGACATTTTGTACTCAAGCTCAGACTAGAAAAGATACATTGTATGCTCTCTCTATTTGTCAGAGCATACACGAATCTGAAAGGACTTCAGTTGATTATCTATGATACACAATTAGCTTGCCTCGGCCTATGCTAACTATTGTCAGGCCAAAGTTAGCCATCTGAATGGCTATGGCTGGCAAATTGGCAGTTGCATGTGGCTTCTACTACTCAAACCTAACTGAGAATGTAAAAAGCTGCATTATAGCAGCTAGCCAATCATTTAGTGCACTTTTCTGTAGCTAGAATCTAGCTTAGAAATGTAAGGAAGTTTATTTCAATGTACATACCTTGACATGCTTCCGCAAGTTGGAGGATTAATTTTTGAAGGCGGTGATGAAGTTCTGTTTTGGTAAACACAGCAAACACTTGAAGCTAAAACTATCATTAATTAATTAATTCCTGGGATGGACCTGTTGCATCTTCATCCATTGTTTTGTCCATGGTGTCGTCTCTCATCTAAATCTGACCATGGAGTTGACTTTGGCGGAAAGCTGAAGGTGACTGCTGATAGGCTGTCCCAATTAGTGGCACCTGCACAATCCAATCACGTTTGAGAGGGGAAACAACACATTGAGGGTTTCCGAGATTTGTATTTTTCCTTTTTTTTATTTTTTAGAAGAAGTAACGGGTACTCACGGTTATGGATAGAAATGTAACGGAGTAAAGAGTACAATATTTGCCTCTCAAATGTACTTGAGTAAAGTCATGAGTACTCCCCAAAAATGATACTCAAGTACCAATCCCTTAAGTACTGTACTCAAGTAAATGTACTCCGTTACTGTCCGGCTCTGATTTCAGTATAGTAGGCCTATATATAGTATTTTAGAACTATATTGACAATATATTTGGCACACTTTTTGCCCCTTCGTACCACTTACATTTACATATTTAGATTACATACCACTTGCGCATTGTTTAAATGCCACAGCCTACCTGAGCATTGTTGCTGACCATGTCCATCCCTACATGACCACAGTACACACCTACTTCCTGCAGGATAACAGGCCATGTCACAAAGCTTGAATATTCTCCGACTGAGGTTTGCTGAACATGACATTGAGTTGACTGTACTCATAGGGCCTCCACAGTCACCAAATCTCAATCCCACAGGGTACCTTTGAGACGCGGTGGAACAGGATGTTCAAATTGTGGATGTGCAGCCGACAAATTGGTGGGAGCAAGGTGTGCCTGATAAAGTGGCTGGTGAGTGTATACATACAGTATTTAGACCGAGCTAAGCAAACAAAGCCGACAAGAAAGAAAGGTGTCTCGTGGTTGGAAGTGTGGGAATATTTTGAACACTTTCAATATGGAAGGCTGAATTATGTCTTGGGTTTTTTTCCACCCAAACCAAGCATTTGTTTGTAAGAACAGAAGGTCACGGTGAAGGACATTCACTTTTTTAAAATAGGTTTTCAATTTTATGAGTAGGCTACTGGTTTTAGCCAAGTGGAGTTGAATGAACCACTTTTATTGTTACCAAAGTATTTCAATGCAAGGATTTTTACTTTCGCAATAGGCCAATATTCTACTTTTACTACGACCTTTTATAATGATTTATGAAGTAGGTCTATTTACTATGTAGGACAACTATCTCTTCAGACGCATATTTACGTTTGTCTGTGCGTGTAGATTACGTCAAATGGCAAACTGAAAACGGTTAAATATACCACAAGGACAAATGGGACATGTGTTTACATGCTTCAGTCAAAACTGTGAACACTTGTCGCCGAAGTAAGCCAACTCTGACGTCACACGTGGCCGGTAGGCCTGTCGCCTGACGTCACTGTCACCGACTAACCAAATTAAATTCAATTAACTTGAGATGAGACGAGAGTCTTAGGAATTTTTTTTTTATAAGAAACGGGTCTGTCCGTGTTAACGACGTTGGTGCTCGGTAAAATTTCATAGGCAGAGTTTAAATTGTTCTTGAGCATTTTAAACACGTCGGTCTTAAATTACACTGCAGCTGCAGCCATCATCAACAAGGTGCAGGACTTGGGAGCGTCCCAGGGAGACAACGATTTCATGGTGACAGCCTCTAAAAGACGATATATTCAAATGATCAAATGATTTAACGAAGGCAGCAGGAAGACAAAAATCATGAAATATTTCCACGTCAAATAAACAAACCCATTGCTCCGGATTGTATTTAGTAGGCTCAATTAGATGAAGAATATAAAACTTTGACTAATAGCGCTTTGGTGCGCCTTAGTCTTTGGTCTTTGTTAAAAAGTTAACGGTAACATTGTCTGTCCAAACTTTATTTATAATAGCAGAGGCACACTGGGTTAGCCAAAAAACACGCAATGACCATTCTCTTCAAGGTTAGTGGACTGCATAATACTGTTTGCTCACCGAGTTAGACCTCCGTTAGCCGTCTGTTGAACCTCCATAGTAGTAACGTGACACCGGGGGCTCGGGGTACCATTGTAACCCGCCGGCGTGCTGCGGCTATGTTATGTTCAGAGCGCCACAAATAGACAGGACAGTGGGGGGACACTCACTATGGCGCTGCATGGAATACACTGACAGCAAATAACACAACGTGGTTGTGTGAGTTATAGTCTACGTGTGTCAAATATTAAAGGTTTGGTGGGTTCTCATTATGCAATTTAGTACGGTTTCCCAATTTGTTTTTAATTTGTTTTACAAGAACGACAGTCAACTAAAATCAAATCCAGTCCAGTTTATTTGACGTTTCAAGCGAACAGCTTTCCATGATTGTTTAAGCACTCGGCTTAGACAATTACTCCCAAATGCAAATGCTCATGTTAAAAAAAAAACAAACAAAAAAAAAAAAAAATTCGACACATTGACCGGGATTATGTTAAATATTCTTTGATTCAATCCCAAAAGCGGTTGTCCCTGCTGGGAAATAAGATTAAACATTAACGAAATGATGCCTTATCACAAGGAGTCATTAAAAAAAATAGCCCCAACACTGCATACAAAAAAATTATTCCTTTACATAAATGTAGTCTAGCAGTTTTGTGACGACAGCAGTCTTAATCCAGGAGGATACGGCTAGGTTAGTTAGTATTGTGCAATATAAAAACAGCAGCACTGCGCCATTGGAGCCATCAATATCTTGTGTGCAGAACCAGGCTCTGGTACTGTGAACATAAAAAAAGAAAACATAACAAAACATAGCAATATGCCTGCTATGGTTTTATTGCAAACACAATCTACACAAACACATCCACTTCAATAACCTGGAGTTCAATGGAAATCTGTCATGTTATCCACAATGCTCAGAGCCTGCTGTTAATCATTATGTACTTAGACTGTAAACGTATGCAAAGTGCGAAGTACGAGTTTACACCGATTGTACAACTCTAACATCCACGATAATGTAATATAAAATGATGTATATAAAAACACCCACAATTGTGTTTTTGTACAAAAGCGGGTTTTACACTTTTGTAACAACGGCAGCAACAGCCTTTTGATTGTCATTAAAACCCCCTGAATGAGCCTTTAACAGTTCAACGTCACAGGGTTACCTACGCATCTCATGCATACATGGCACGTCGATTCAGAGGGGGGCGTTGACGTACCCGTGGTGCTGCGGGTCACCAGTGCTGCTGGCTGGGCCCCCGCTGCCTCATGGCCTGCATGTTGCGGTACTTGGAGCGGATGCTCTGGCTCTTCCTGAAGGCCGGCTTCTGCTGGGGGAACGGCCGCGGCACAAAGCTCTCCTGGTGGAACACCCAGAGGGAACGTTAGGGGAAACGACCGCCGTGCAGACGCTCAGCACACAGCGGTGCTCCAAACAGGGAATTTGATTTTTATCATCCCACTGAAAACACGGCATCTTGCACGAGGATGCTGAAAGGGAGGGCTGGTTACAGACATCAGGGATCCAGCCCAGGACCTCAGAGTCAAACGGCCTGGGCCATACACTACCCTTACCCTGAATAAACCAATTAGTTTCATTCCTATTACTCGTCTAAAAAGAACGCATACCATGAGTGGCTTCCTGACATTGAACGGCTGTTCGTTGGGGGGCATCCTTCTTGGACCATGGGCAAAGTGGGGCCTCTGTGGGAACACAGACATGAGTACATACAAGTAGTTATACATCACATCCAGGTCACCTGGAAGGTCTGTAGGTAAAAACACCATGTGAGTCCCATCCAGTGTAGTGTGCTTAAATTCAGTTTCAATTCAGACATTCGGGACTGACGTGAGCTCATCAGCATGTTCACTAGCCAACACCGACACCGTAATGGCAACGACACACATTGTTCTTCAGGAAACCATCTGCTTCATTTATGAGAATGTCACACCTGGGTGGGTACATATCCTGGTTTCCTAAAGGGCCGGTCGGATCGATGATTCTCCAGCGTAGCGTCCAATGGCCTGAGAAAATTAAACACCACAGACAAAACAACAGTTCAGGGGGGTTGAGGCTCAGCAGAAGAACTGTGGGTTTAAAAACACACCATGGAAGAGCCTGGGTGTGGCCCAGGCACATGCATGAGGAACCTACCTAATCGGCCTCTTGTCTACATTGGGTCGTTCTACGAGCGAAGGCCTGGAGCCGTGAAACTTGGAGAAGCGCTTGACTGAACAGACGTCAGAGTCACAGGTTGGATCTGAGAGGAGAAAAGTAATATTAATGCACAGGCCTGACAACCATCTAGACATGTTGAAACAAACGCAACGATGAGAACCGGTTGGACTGCGTGGAACAGGAGCAGAACATGGATTTGCATCCACAAGGAACGAGGCCCGTGCGTCTCGGGGACCGCGGCCGTGTTCTGGCGGGGGAACTCACCGGTGGTAGAATGGGGACTTTCGTCCCTGGTGGGAGAGCAGTCTTTGGTGCTGGACTCAGCCTGCCAGAGAGACACCACCACCAGGTCGGCAGGCAGGGGTTTGTCCGGGGGGGAAGAGCTGAGGCAGAGTGGTTGACACGTCAGACATGAACATACATGACCTATATAGTTTATATAGAAATATAAACTTGGTTTAATGCAGTGGAAGGGTAACAAACATTTGTCCGAAAACAGCCGTTTTGGAATTAGTTTTTTTTTTTTGTTTGTTTTTTTTTAATCCTCAATACATTCTTGCCATTCATCATAGCGAAACACGTGGGTACTTACAAACAACCACGGCCTCTCCATGCGTCGTTAATCCTACAGTACCCTCACTCAACCTGAGATCTCCTCCTGTCACTTGGCCATTGAAACACAGTAGGCTCGCGGTATGGCTGACGGGCTTTCACTGCTCCCTCTCTCTCTCTGTGTGTGTGTTGGACCTCCTCAGGTCTTTGGTCAGTCCTTGTGTGAGTAATGCATGCGCAGAGACAGAGAGAATCCGATGCGGGTACAAGTTGGATCAGACACCGGTCGCTATGGCGATTCTTCCAGTCGGGCAGTGTGGAGGAAACGATGAATGATTCCCGTTGCACGTTCCAAATCGGAGACCGGAAGTGCGTAAGGCGGGGCCTGGGAGTCGGCGGCACTGGAGTGCCATTCAATCGGAGTCGGCGACATCCCTCTGTTCTTCAGGTGTCATCTCGAACCTTGTGCTTGTTTTCCCATAGGCAAGCGTTGCTTTAGAGATCTAGTGAAACTGTAACGCTGCCTCTGTGATTTGACCCACTTCCAAATCAAATGGGAACAGAACATTCGGGGAGGGGTGTGCACCGATTGGTCTGGGACAACTTGAGTGGCAGCGGGACGGCCCAATAGCGATGTTAATGTTATTTTTTGTTGAAACGTTAAGCCCAGCTGACAGAGAACCGGTGACGCCATCACAATAACACGTCTGAGGGGAGTAAGCTTGACATGGTTGATCCATTTGGTCTTTCAGGCCCTATTTTGGGATTTAATGGATTATTTAGGTGTCAGAAGCAAGTTTGGTTTTAGACCGACGCGACATCCGATTTAAGATTACAATTTAGCACACGTGACATCATCTTCATCCTTTCTTCAGAGTTTGAATGAGTTGAGGTCAAATGACATCCAAGGACTCCAATCCAATGGGCTGGGAAGGTGAACATGTTGAAAACAGGATACACTCTGGGATTACATTAGAATCAGAGGCCGCACATTCATTGGATGAATGTTTCTTTGGCTATGACTTGACATAATGCCCAACTGCAGCAATGGTCGAGCCATTTAAAAGGTCTATCGTAGTTACAAGTTGTTGCCGAATGTTGTATACCTTCACGGTCAAAATTGGTCTACCACTCATCATGGCCTCACATTTGAGGTCCAAGCTTCCGAAGTTCAACCATGTACACATCTTCATCCATCTTGTCGTTGCCTTTGCATGGCTTTACGCTGTTGAGGTTCTCTGGTGGGGTTCTCCAGTAACAAACTTGCTTGTGATCCATCATATGGTCATCAGATATGGTCCTTTCAACTAAACATGCTTTCCTCCTTGGTCTGCATTGGACGGGTCTTGGTCTGGATCCCAATTCAACAAGGAAATACCAATATTGGCAGGGGGGTGCATAGATGTACTGCCTTAGTATGGACACCAGAACATGATCACTTTCTTTCGGTTGTTTTAGAGAGGAGGGTTTTAGCATTTGAAGTCCTTTTTCACAAATTTGTTTCCCCCTCAAGATATTTCAGCGAATGCACTTTGTTGTTATGAGAAACCGTTTCTTATGAAGGCAAACATTTGCTTAGGAATTACATCCTGACATATGCATGTTTTTTTCTGAATTCCTCTTTAGAGATTTCTTTCAATAGCTGCAACTTTTGGTATCTGTAGGATGGATTCTTTCTTATGTTACCAAATCACACGGCTCTTTGGAGAGTAGTTTAAGGGGTATGGCAGTGGTTGTAGGCAGAGGGCAATGATGCAGACATAATGACCAAACTTTGGACGAAGCGGAAACCTGTTTTCCCATGATCCATGCCTTTTGGTATGTTGTGGCGAGCTGCTTTAGTCCTACAATCCTCTTGATTCCCATTAGGTCACTTGGTAACAAGGTTATGGTACGTCACTGCATGACTGCATGATCCGTTGCCATAGCTTCAACACGCGCAGAGATAAAGGGGCCGATTCACTCGAGTGTAACATAGTAACTTCTCTTCAGCACATTTCGGGGTGCATACCTCAGTGAACGCCTGTCGCACCCTCGAACCTTGCGGACGGCCACTCGAATGCATCACAAGCTGGCTTCAAGCAACAGCTTCATTCTTGCACATCATTTAAAAGACCACGATATTCTCCTCTTTTTTTTTTCCCCTCACAGTTGGCACAACGTTTGACATGGTTATGTTTCTTCATACCCTTATCAAGCCCCCGCACGGTGCAATAGGAGTATACCATACCTGCGTGCGCTCACAGACCGTCTGGACTCCACCTTTTCACTCTCCGTGTCCGACCCTTTCGGTGACTTGCTCGCCCGTCTTTCCTCCTCCTTGCTCGGGGACTCCGGGGGCTTGATCCTCCTGAGCTCCAGGTTGCGCAGTGGCGCCGCGTCGGCCTGGAAGCGCTCCTTCCGGCTGGCCAGGATGGAGCTGGAGCTCCCTCGAGCATCGGCGTCCTCGGCCGGGGGCCTGTTGGGCTTGGCGGACGGAGGGGGAGGAGTCGGCGGAGGGGGGGCGGCCCTGCGCGGGAAGGGGTGACACGCTCTCATGGGCCGGCCGGGCGGAAACGTGCGCCGCCGGTCGCCGCCAGGCGGCAGCGGCCTCCAGCCGAGGCCCGCGGGCGAGGAGAGGAGACCGGGACGCCCTCTTCGGGCCATTTTGAAGTGGTCGTGCTCCGGCGGGGCGCCCGCGAAGGGCTCACTGAGATCCGGCAGCCTCCTTTTGCGAGGCAGCGCCATGCCCTGCCTCTCCCGAGGGCTGCCGTGGAAGGACGAGGCGGAGGAAGGAGGCGGAGGCGTCCCTTTCCATGCGGGGGATCTGTACGGGGGTGGGTGGGAGTGGCTTTGCTGTGCCTTATCCATGAGGGGTCTGTTGCCTTCCCTCTCCACCTCCCCGCGTGGCCTCCGGGGGTCCTGCTCACCAGACCACCTGCACATCCATCAAACAATACAGAAAACATTACAACGGCAGATCCATGGCCAGGCGTGGCGGGAGACAGACATTTAACCTTTAGCTCAACCCGCCGCCCTCTCACCACAATGCCAGGACTGTACGAAACTCATTAGGAGAGATACTTTTTTTTTCATTCAGTAATTTACAGCAATTACAGTGGCTCTTCTCAGTAGCTTCTCAGTAGCAGGTGGGAACCCACCGTGCCTCCAGGCTTACCCTTTAATTACCCGGGACTTGGGGCAGAGCAGAATATATTATTACGGCCATCCCCTTTAAACCTTCACCCAGCCCGCACGGGGGCCGTTCTTTTGTACCTCTCTGGGTAGGAGTTTCTCCTCTGAAACTCCCTGGATTTCCTGTGAGGGCTCGGGGGCCCGTACTCTCCATTGTGCGGATGGGAATACTCTCCGTCTCCACCCCAGCGCTTAGAGCCGTGAGGTGGGTGATCACTCTGCCTCTCTCTGGGACTGTAATGTCCCCTGGGATCCTGGTTGCGTTGCTCTCCGTGGGGGCCCCCTGGGTGCCTGTTGGGGCCCCTGAAAGAGCCCCTGTACGGGGCTGGCCTCCTGTCGGCCGGGGACTTGTTGTAGTGCCAGGGTGAGGGGGACCTGTGGCCTGCGTCTGAGTGGCCCTCGCGGTACGAGGGGCCCCTGTGACTGGGGGAGCCGTGTGGGGGGCTGTGTGGGGCGAGGCGGTGCTGGGCGTCAAGGGGCCGGTTGGGTCTTGATGGGGATGGCCTCCTGTGGCCGTGGTGGGGGTCCATTTGGTGGGAGTAGGAGGATTGGAAGGAGTCCTGGTGCTGAGGTCTCCAGCCGCCATGGGCCGGTTCCCTGCGCTCCGCCATTAGTGGGGTGCGCTTGGTGAAGGGGGGCCTTCCTTGGCCTCCTCTGGATCCCCTCCAGCTGCGGGGGGCCTTCCCGGTGTAGTCTGGCCCGTCTCGCCTGCTGAAATGGTCGTCGCGGGGCGCAAAAGGAGGGTCATTGTTGTAAGGCCTGCTGCGGGAAAAAAAAAACATTATTCCAGGGTTGCCATGCACAGACTGTTTGGGTGTTATAAGAGCACTAGGGCATTTAAAAATCCCAAGGGTATGATTCAATAAAGTAAAAAATACACAGAGAGAATCTCTCAGGGTCTGCTGAGAGCAGCAACATAAAATCACCTGGAATGTCCCAAATCAATTAAAGCCTGTCTATTTTAAATGTAATCTCAAAGAAGGGCATTATTTAGATCTTCTGAGACTACAAAATAAATACCTGGACTTGATGCGTGGAGGTCCAAACTGAGGTCGAACCATCGTCCGTTGTGAAAAAATTTTATCTATGGAGAAAACGGATGGTAACATGTCAATTTTCGCATACTTCCAAATGCAGTGTGAAATCCTCGCTTCAAATGACACGCGATTGGACACCATGGGCGAAACAACAATGCACACATAATTCGATCGTAACACCCGCATTACGAACCAGCATTAAAAGATCGAATGACGTTACAGTGCAGCAACAGTTAATGTGCGAATCATTCATCGTCGAAAATTGACAAATAAAGCATTGATAACAAAAAAACAAACAGACCACACGGAATCGTACAGTTTCTGCACCTGGGGCAAATCCAAAATAGGTACACCGATAGTTTTTCCACCAAACAGACAGCTGAACTCGACCCTTTCGACGCAATAACTTATTAACTCACACAGCCCTCGAGAAAATAATCTTACATCAGCTGGCACGACAACCACTGTTTAATGACACCCAAGTTTGAAACGATAACACATTTCAGTGGCGTGTCTGGTGAACTGCAGCGGGTAGATGTTTACGCAGGGCACGGTCTTACATACTCTATCATTCCTCCATTGGCATTTTAAGTCGGGCCTCGCCCCGTGTGGGCCAAAGCCAACGCACTCACTCCACGTATTGTGTTCAGGTGGCGGATCACTGATTGCAGGCGGAGTTGCTGTAACCGAGTGTGGCTGATATCAACCCAGACATCCAGCCGTGTCTATTTATAGTCCAGAGAGAGAGCAAACCACAGTGACTCGGTGGGACTTTACTCTATAGCGGTTCACTATTACTGCAATTACTTCATAAAGTTTGAATCGTATATTTATTTTAAGCTTCAATCTTTGGCATTACGTGCAATGTACTATAAACAGATGAACACAGCTACGTTGGTTATGTTTTCAACGGCTTAAGCCGTGCAAACGCGACGTTCCCAACTAGTAAACTTGGCGTTAGCGTGGTGCTAATGCTACCCCGTCGATTCTATTTATGTTGCTCACGTCTAAACAATACATACATGTTATATCTTACATACAGCTTTACACGCATAGACGCGACATATTCGTTGTAGAATATTCACATGACATACCCCTAAAAATCGTCCTTTAGTCGAAGGCTTCCAGTGAGACTTCAGAGCAGCGCCTGGCTCGCCTTCTGTTATGTACGTAATGTATGTAATTCAAGAACAGCTGCGAGGTGAGGCGCCGCCTACCGCCTCGGAGGCGTTATCACGGCACCCGGTACAACTTCGACACATGCTTCGACAACGTCGAAACATGATTTAGTGTAATCGATTAAAAAAAGAAGTGCAAAAAAACGATACGCCTATAATGAAATCATATAGTACTGTTGTTTCACAGAAACCTCTGACAGTTAGAATGTGACGTCAAGGTTTTTCAAACAGCTGCGGCGATAAAGCCAAGAGCTTCTTCCAACTGCTGGTCATTTACTTACTGGGTTCAGTAACATTTCTACTAACCATCTACAACACCAACTGTTTAGAATTTCTGACTTGAATGACCCTCGGGGGTTATTGACCCTGTTTAATTACA
>JAOPUI010000125.1:4024523-4043922 GCA_027123135.1 Urophycis floridana | reverse complement strand
AAGTGTCCCGTATACATCCGAGAGGTTTCGATTGAAAGGGCTAAGTGATTTCATGCTGGCACTCGCACTCACACTCACGCACACGCACACACACACACACACACACACACACACACACACACACACAGACACTCTTCTTTCAAGCAAGATTAAATTACTTTGGTTCATTTGTAACTGGGGAACATAACAACTACTTTTACATGTTACATGTCCATGTAGCCTAGCCTAAATATTAAGATTTTTTTGTCACGTGCCGCTCGTGTCTTCTTTTTTCTGTTTTCAACGCAGCAGCAAAGGCCAGAGCACAGATGGTTGACAAAAAAGTTGAGAGGCCAATGCCAGACTACAGGACAACAATTATATCTGTAGTGTCATCTGTAGTGTAATCGCCTTTTTTTTATATTATCATGAAGCTGTATGCCACAGAAATCCACGAACAGCCTGTACTTAAAAACGTTGAAACAGTATTGGGTTCCCACAGAAAACATTCGTCACGGCATGTGGTCGTGAGAAACAGGATTCTGTGATGCTATTATTTAATCTTTCCAATTTTTGTAGCAATCATGTGATCACAATGAATGCAATGATGAAAATAAAATAAACGAAAGGAAATACGACATTTAGGTTCTCATTGTGAAGGCAAAAAGTGCAAAAAAGACGCCTGTGCGAGGTGCGTCATTCGCACATCCAACACAAAATACAGCACAAACCATTCTCTATAATCAGATAAGAATTCATGACGAATCATGAGCATCATTATCGATAACATCATTTAATTTGGTATACCTGTTATCAGTGTCGGTGATGTAGTCACTGTCTTCGCCATGGATGCTGGAAACGGTGGAGTCCACCCAAAATAAAGGGAATATTGCCAGACCGCAGCGTCTCAAGCCGTCAGTGAAATGCAAGCTCCGGCTTTTTCACTGCCGTGGCGATGTGCGCATCGTTTCCATTGTGCATCCAAGAATTCCACGGAGGCGAAGCCCGAGGACCAAACAAATTTGTCCGTTTTTCTTAAAACAAACTGCACGTCATTATAATCCGCGGATGTTGTTGTTTCGACGACACGCTGAAATGCGCGCGCGTGCGTGCGTGCGTGTGTGTGTGTGAGTGAGTGTGTGTGTGATGACAGCGACCAGGGGAGGATGGATGAAGACAGGGATGTGATGCTCAATGGGAGGGGGGCGGCGGGGCGGACGGTGGGCCTGAGGCTGGTCCGAAATGACGTTTGTGTCTGTAATGCCGCACACAAAAAATCGGATTAATTATGTCGCTATTCCATTGATCAAAAACACCGCAGACCAAGCAGCTAAATAATCAAAGATTTGGTAGAGTCCTAATATTCATTTGTTGACTTCGATCATTGTCTACAATCAAATAAATGAAACCTGCTGCCGCATTTGGATGCTGCAGACCTCCCATACAACAGGGGGCAGCCGTGTAGTTCCGTCGCGGATCTCCTGGTGGGAGAAGCATCACAGGAAGAAGGGTCCCCGAGAAGGACAGAGTGAGAGACGGGAGAAGTTTTGACTTGTGGCTCCAGAAACGACTGCAAGATGCTGACCAATATCTCCACTGTGCTAAGGACATGCGCCCAGAGAAATGTATGTACTTTTACATAAGGCCTGTGTTTGAATATGAATCTGATTTTTGCATCCATTCTCGTAGCCATAGGTCTTCTGACCTTGTCCTATCCAACAGAGGCCGGACGATAGCTACCTGGGCTAGCGGCTCTCCCTTTCTGCTGAACAGTGTTTTTGTGTTGTTTCTCATCTGTGATCACATGCCACTCCACTGTCATTTGCCTTTTGTCAACCGCGTCTTCCAAACCGTTGACTTGTGTTAAAACCGCAAACATATTCGAGACATGGGCGTAGTAATATTAACGTTATGAAGGCTGTCAACGTAGATAGGTGTGGTATCAGGTGTCCATACCCATGTTGAACACAAAGTGACGTTTACTAGTGGTGATGCATGTGAAACAAAACATGTTTTTCTTGAATGCTGTCCTTCACCTTCACTTGTCAGGGGACCGCAGCGGTCGCATCAGCCCGTACCTATGCTGACTTCACCCCGCAGGCTTCATTTGAAATCAAGGTGAGCACCTGTAACCGTCACCTACATTATTATCGTTTTACTTGACTTGAGATCCACTCGCATTACGTCCATCACCTCATATAACTTGGGCGCTGGGCGTTCCCCTGTGCGTGTAGAAATGTGACGTCCACAAGTTGGACGAGGCCCCGGCCACGGAGGTGGTGATGACTCGCGAGGAGGGTCTGAAGTACTACCGCACCATGCAGACCATGAGGCGCATGGAGCTGAAGGCCGACCAGCTCTACAAGCAGAAGATCATCAGAGGCTTCTGCCACCTGTACGATGGGCAGGTGAGGACCCCTATGTACTAATTACAATGTATGTAATGGCATATAAGATTTGAGCCTAGAGACACTGGCTCTCGTTGAAATACATAACTCTTTTTCATGATAAATTCTTCAACAACAAATTGCAACCGTCCTAAATTTGAATTGGTGATTTAGTTTTTTGTATAACTGCATTACCCTTTTTGTGAAACAAAATGTTGACTTAAATAGCTTATACTCTGCAGAGGTACGGTTATATGAATATATGCAGTTTTAGCACTCTGATGTTTAACACAGTCAACATGAACCATGTGTTGTTGTGTATGGTAGGAAGCGTGTGCAGTGGGCATTGAGGCAGCTATTAACCTGACGGACCACCTGATCACCGCGTACCGCGCCCACGGGTACACCCTCACCAGGGGCGGGACCGTCAGGGAAATCATGGCCGAGCTCACCGGTAGGTTGTCACCGGCAACGGAACCCGTCAATCACACTCAATCGTTCTTCCACAATGGTGCATTTGAACCCGTTTGCGCAGCTCTGCAGAGAATGTGTTTAGCAGTAGGCGAGGGTGTTTGATCCCCTATGTCCGCAGTCTTGTCTCTCAGCCCCTGCCTCTGTCTCCTTCCCCCAGGCAGGAGAGGAGGTATTGCAAAGGGCAAGGGGGGCTCCATGCACATGTACACCAAGAACTTCTATGGAGGCAACGGCATTGTGGGAGCTCAGGTAACACATAACCTGCTCCTGAGCTTCTTGGTTGTTCACCTTGACTCGTGTATCAATTAATAATGATAAAAGGTCCTAATTTTATGGTTTGATCACCAATGTCAGCCTACCAGTAAGCTTTCTTGAGAATGATGGCTCATCATCAAAACACAAAAAACAGTCCTTTTGGTTAAAAGCTTCATCTCAGCAGAAAAATTGTCAATACAGATGTTGTCTCTCCACCCCAGGTCCCACTAGGAGCAGGCGTAGCTCTAGCTTGTAAATACAAGGGGAAGAACGAGCTCTGTGTCTCTCTGTATGGAGACGGTGCTGCAAACCAGGTATGACTCTAGTAATTGATTATGCTATCAGAATCACAATACTTTATTTCCCACACAGGAATTTGCCTTGGTTATGCGCAGACATTAAACTGACGTAAGACATAAGACATAAGCAGACCACACTTAACCGATGATGTGCAGACATCAACAATCACGTCTGAATTGCTCGTGAAGTCATAAAGACTCTTCTGGTGCAGCCAGCAAAGTGATGCACACATCACGGTCAAGCGCTAACAGGTCTGTTAACGCTCGTCGTGTCCTTGACGTCACAGGGTCAGATCTTCGAGACGTACAACATGGCGGCTCTGTGGAAGCTCCCCGCCATCTTCATCTGTGAGAACAACAAGTACGGCATGGGGACGTCGGTGGAGCGCGCCGCCGCCAGCACCGACTACTACAAGAGGGGAGACTTCATCCCTGGCCTGAGGGTACAGACCACTGACACCTGTTGCTGGTTTTATTGTCAAAGGACCCCCATCCTACCACCAGCTGGGATAGTGATTAACCATGAAATACATGATGGAAGAAAACTAAACAATTAATTTTGTGATGTCACCCTCACCAAGCCTGTATGGGATCGTTGAGAGAAGGCTATGCTAACAATGATGATAATATGGTCTTTGTGTTTTTTTAAATTCCAAGGTGGATGGCATGGACATCCTCTGTGTCCGGGAGGCCACGAGATTCGCAGCCGACCATTGTCGTTCCGGAAAGGTAAGCGGTTGACTTCATTAGTCACAAATCAGTACTGTATCAAGCAGTCATGTGATCATGTGAACGGAGCCATCACTCTCACTGAGCTTGTCTGCCTCTTCCTCACTCCCAGGGTCCCATCCTTATGGAACTGCAGACCTATCGCTACCATGGACACAGCATGAGTGATCCAGGTGTCAGGTAATGAGCCACCTCTTCCATATTGACTACTTTACAGTATCCAAAGCGACTAGTATTGGCTCAATAGCCAATACTAGTGTTTAGAACTATCTGTTTTACTCAATGTTTAAGGATCGGATACCGACTGTGATATGCATTATGTTAATCGCAAATGAGTTATGCAGATCTCAAAATGCATGCAAATGTATGTTGTTAAACCTAAAATGTAACGGTAATGGTACTATTGTACTATCGTAGTACCAATACTACCATGACTCCAGTTTTATTATCACTTTCTCCACATGTCCTGGTTCTCTGGTATGCACTGAATCTGTATCCAGAACCTAACCATGTCCCTGCCCCCTTTGTGTCTTCTGACAGCTACCGTACGCGTGACGAGATCCAGGAAGTGCGCAGCAAGAGTGACCCCATCTCCATGCTGAAGGACCGCATGCTCAGCAACAACATGGCCAGTGTGGACGAGCTCAAGGTAACCTGGACCTTTCCCCTTACCTCCCTTTAACTTTAAGAGTTTTACAACGGTGTCCCTGGGTGATGGTTCACTAACGACAAAAAGAGAAATCCAAGGCTATGATTGAGCCATAGATAAGGCCCTGAACACAGGTTATGCAATCCACGTTCGGGTTAAGCCTCCCACTATATATAACATAACTTTAAAAGTCGAGGGTTGGCCTTTGTTTTCCAAGTTGGCAAGAATTCATGCAAATAACATGAATTAGTATAATTTAGTATATAAACTATAATTTGTGTGTGTGTGTGTGTGTGTGCGCAGGAAATCGACGTGTCTGTGAGGAAGGAGATTGAGGACGCGGCCCAGTTTGCCACCACAGACCCTGAGCCCCCACTGGAAGACCTGTGCAGCCACATCTTCTACAACGAGCCCCCCATGGACGTACGCGGCACCAATATCTGGAGCAAGCTCAAGTCTATAAGCTAGTGGAGCTCTCTCTACCTCTCTCTCTCTTTCTCTCCCCTCTACTCTGTCTCTCTTTCTGTCCCTCACTCTCGATAAAGTAACATGCCTCGTTCCAGCCCCTCACCCTTCGAAACGACGCCTGTCCATGTTTGTTCCACCACGTCAGACTTTTCTAATAAATTATGGGGTTTTGGTTGAAGGGTTGGCTGCATCGCCACGGTCTAGGGATTTAAATACTATTTTGAAGTGGAGATGAGGATATCTGGGCTAAAAACCAGTGATGAGCCGTGATGCAGCCATCTGAACACGGAGGTGACTTGTAACGGGGCGAACGCTAAAAGATGCAGCACTTAGAGGAGCTTTGAAGCTACTGGTGTAGGGGTTATCGTAATGAATGGTTAAGGTTAAGTCACTATTTCAGTCCAAATTATTCAATAAAAGACCATGGTGTGAATACACTGACTCTAGAAATGTCTAGATCACAACTCAATCAGAAAATATCCCCCATCCTCCGTAAATAAAATGGTTAAATGGAGGCAGAGCAATTAAGGGGAGAATGGCTGCGTTCCCTTTTAAACCAATCGGTTCATTTTGCCAAATCCGACGTGTTGTAGTTGCTTTTCAGAACTTGATTTAGATTTCAAACACTCCCGAAGTTTAGTGGTCTTGCGAGGACTTGTTTTCCATTGTAGTTTATTGTGAACATATGCTGCCTTTAAGCAAGTTTTTGTTTTCAAAAATTCTAAATGTCCCCAATTTAAATGCTACATTACTCTCTCTGAGATCGCTAAATTATATGCCATTGCCATGGTGTGAAGATTAATGTTCTATTGGAATATTTCAATTTTTTATTTAATCTGAACTTTCACCCCAAAATATAATATATTGGAGACATGATGGATTTAAGAGGCCCCTATTTGTTTATATTATGAATGCCATTCCTAAATTGGAAGGGGAAATATATATGGTGACATACGCTGTTACGTTTCATATATCATACTGAAGAAGCAAGGTCGCGCAGTGTCGCAGATAACACCTTTTTGTTAACAGTATGCATATCCTGAAAATAAAATACAAATGTTGCAAGGTGTGCATTGTCAATTTTTGTTTTGGAGTATGAAACGTCAATGAGAATGGAAATAAATAGTGGTCTACAAATGTGTGTCGAAGTCAAGTCACAAATTAATAGTTTTGTTCAAAACCGAATATTCGCATTTGGGTGATGGCTAACATATTGCCTTCGGTGAACCATACGTCCCGAATATGCTTTTCCAAACCACGTTTTCTTTGCCCTTATCGTATCAGTTTGGAATTCTATATATAATTCTCGACTTTTATTTGGAAATTAAACACCGGAAGAAGCTCCACAGAATTTGGCGCTGTGCGTTTCTCGTTCTTCGTATCCAGGCGATTGGCTACGTGTTGTTCTACCCACCGTGCAATGGAAGTTAGGGGCTATCCGAACACAATGAGGGAGCTTCTATACACGCTTTGTAGCATTCTCATCATTGCCAAGTTAAATTCTGCAGAAGAGAGTGCTAATGGAAAGAAGGAGCAAGAATGCCACAACTATGCGGGAGGACATGTCTACCCAGGGGAAGCTTTCCGTGTCCCTGTATCCGATCATTCCTTGCACCTCAGCAAAGCCAAAAGTAAGGTCTTATTACTTTTTTTTAACCATTCCAGGTAGTTATGACTTGCCTGTAAATGTAAAACCAAGGGGGAATTGTGCTTTCTGCAGCAGCTGCCACTGAATGGTGCGATGGACATGTACCCCGTTCGTGGCGGTGCAGTGCACAATAAGGGAGCAATAGCTAAAAAAAAAATCTTGCAAATCACTGAAACTTCTTCTTTTTGATTGTAAAAGCTGCATACACATAGTCACGAAATGCAATGCAAATGCTGGGTGCGTATCATCTGATCGCTTATAGCTATTAGGCTTTTTATATGTATGAAAATAGATAGTGAGAAGACACGTCATTCTACTAGATTTTGTAAACTGGTTCGCCAAGAAAGATAATTATGGGTTATGGTTATGGGCGGTGTTATTTTCACCTTAAAAATATACTACTTGTAGTCTATAATAGTTCATTAATAGTGGGATTTAAGATGTTCATATTTGAAAAATGGAAATAATGAAATGAAAATAAAAAATACAAACTCCATGCATTTGAGAATGTCCCAAAGGTTATCTAAATAATTACGCTTAATACGTCGTTTTTATGTTTATAAATGTGTTGTTTTCAATGTTTTCCCTCTGAAAGTTTCCAAACCTTCACCACACTGGGAAGGAACAGCTGTCATCAACGGTGAATTCAAAGAGCTGAAACTGACAGACTACCGAGGGAAATACCTTGTCTTCTTCTTCTACCCCCTGGACTTGTGAGTCGTGTTCTCCATTCACAGCTTTCATTTTTTATTGTCTGTGTATTCATAGGACACTACTAACATCATTCTTCCACAGCACATTCGTCTGCCCCACTGAGATCATTGCGTTTAGTGATCGCGTCCACGAGTTTCACGCCATCAACGCCGAAGTGGTCGCCTGCTCCGTGGACTCACAGTTCACTCACCTGGCCTGGTAAAACGGATCTAATCTAATCTATAATGTAATGTCTAACGTCTATTTGGCTCAGGCTTTACCATAGAGGGTAAATGTTGCAGGTGGACTCAATTGTTGCCCTGTTTGTCATTTTACTTAAAGGGGTAGTTTGGAATTTTGGACATAGGACCTCATTTACAAATGATCTTGTGTGTTATTTATCATTGGCGAGTTTTCAACACACCACACACTTACCCACTCCACAGTTGGCCCGAGGCAAATACATTATAACGCCAGACTATCGTTGTAAATATCTGTGTTGATCGAATAATGTTGATGATATGATAAATAACACTGATAAATAACACATAGTATAACTTGGAAATAAGGTCCTATGTCCAAAATTCCTAACTACCCTTTTAATTGTATAATGAATGAGTGTGTAGCCAATGTTTTATTGGTTTTTATGGTTTATTAGATGTATTGGATATGGTTTCATTAGATGCTTTCTGATTACTACTGATTAAAGCCTTCCTACTGTGATGCACAAAGAGGAATAATTTAAGGGTCAGGAGGAGGACGATGAAATGCCTAAATGTTATTCTGTCCCAAACCAATTTGAAATCTGTATGTAATGCCATGGCCTAATGAATTGATACCATTGGTCTGTTTTACTTTTTCCTATCAATTTACCAACATTAACACAAATTAAATGATCTAACAGGATCAACACGCCCAGGAAGCAGGGTGGCCTTGGACCAATGAAAATCCCCCTGTTATCTGACCTCACACACCAGATCGCCAAAGACTACGGCGTTTTCCTGGAGGACCAGGGCCATACACTCAGGTATGATCCTCATACAGTCATTGGAGGCATGACATTCTCATATACACACTGAGGTATGACATCCTCCTATACACACTGAGGTATGACATTCTCCTATACACACTGAGGTATGACATCCGACATATACACACTGAGGTATGACATTCTCATATACACACTGAGGTATGACATCCGACATATACACACTGAGGTATGACATTCTCCTATACACACTGAGGTATGACATTCTCATATACACACTGAGGTATGACATTCTCCTATACACACTGAGGTATGACATCCTCATATACACACTGAGGTATGACATTCTCCTATGCACACTGAGGTATGACATTCTCCTATACACACTGAGGTATGACATCATCATACAGTCACTGGAGGCATGACATCCTCCTATACATACTGAGGTATGATATAAAATAAAATCAATTGTGATAATAGATTAATCATCATTAGATTAATCATGAATATATTAATCATTAATCATCATTAATCAGTTCTAATAAGAAACGTTTGCGGCTTAATGTTGCCGTTCAATTCAAACATTTGGTTCATGGATCATTATTAAAGGAATAGTTTATTTTTTCTTGGCTGCTTGTCAGATATAGCAAGCAATGTAAGCCATCCCTTTGGACTCTGGTAACTTGTCATGGCAGTTTCTATTGTTATAGAATTGTATGAACTCATTTTCTTACTAAATATTTAGATCAAGCCCTAATTAAACTTACAAAGTGCTCTCACATCTTGAAAGATCAATGAAAATCCCCCCCAATCTCCTCATCATTTAATCGGTAATGAGCTATCATACTTTGGGGTTTTATTCACATTTTAGGTCACAAATATGCACTTCGTATTCAAATCAATGCTAACAAGACAAAGACTAAGAAGGCAAATTGGATGTCTGTCAAACCCATCCACTAGATGGGAGCAAACGGCCATCAAATAAACATTTCCTCCTGTACAGTTCAGATGTGTTGAGGGCATCGCCTTACAAGCAAACACACAGCTAGCTAGGGCACTTACATGCAATACATAATGCAGACATTCACGCGTCTTGTCGGGGTCATGTTGTTTGTTGTTGTTTGTGAGTTTTGAGTGACGGTGCGGTGTGCTCCAGGGGTCTGTTCATCATCGACGACAAAGGAATGCTGAGACAGATCACCATGAACGACCTGCCTGTGGGACGCTCTGTGGACGAGACGCTGCGATTGGTGCAGGCCTTCCAGTACACGGACAAGCACGGAGAAGGTCCGACAGCCTCGCCCTCCGCATTGAAACAGCTGTTGGCCAGAGTTACATGACACCGCTGCACTTTACCGCTACACTCAATTACTCATTGAGTCAATGAAATGCAGTACATTGAACGGAAAAAAAAAAGATAGCCACTGAAACATGGGATGATATTTTTACGACAACATGTTTTCATATGATGTGGTTGTTTTCTTCAGATACCTTTTCTCTAAATTGTTGATGTTGTGTGTTGCAGTTTGTCCTGCAGGGTGGAAACCAGGCAGTGACACGGTACGTGTCTAAATGAAGGGTGTGTGTGTGTGTCTGTCTGTTGGGCATTTCTTTGTGTACTCATTGATTTACATTCTCTTCCACAGATTATTCCGGACCCCTCTGGAAAGCTGAAATACTTTGATAAACTAAATTAGGCCACCAGCGACCCAAAATAAAACACTTTTCCTAAGATGTTGACTGTTGTACTAACTAAATGAGCAGTACTTTTTTCTTGTCATTTCAATAGCCAAATGAACACTTGTCTTGATAGTAAGTGATCTGAGAGAAAATAAACTGAATTGTAGCTCTTGGGAAACCTTGGTTCCAGGACATTGTAATGCACTGCTTAACCTCCTCAAAGGATCATAAAAAGAATGTAATAAGTGGATTGACCCAGTCACCTGGGTAAATAAGACGGACTAGTCATTGTTGTTTCATGCAGAATGAGTATGTGCTTGCCATTATTGAGGAATATGCATTTCAAGGTGTGTTTTTCACAAATAAATTGGGTAATCAGGAAGCAGCATTCTAAATATACTTTCTGTTCACAGAAAATGCAAACTCTGCTGTTTCCAATGCCCTCCGATAACTCTTGAGAATTTTGGAATCATGCCCTTTGACCTACATCCAATGAAATTACTTTATGACATGCATTTGATACAATGAGTGTCTGAATAAGTGAATAAGCTTCTCTATTCTCAACGACTTTACATGCAAACAGTAAAAAAAAAAGTAAACGCAAATATGTGGTAAGCGTTTATAGGCGTCATAGCATTAGTTATGCCAGTTAAATAATTACCATGACAACACGTTATGTGATTGCGTCATTGCCGGTCAGCGATTGTGCCTCACGTGACAGCCCACGCGTTTTCTGGTGGATTATGCTAATTGTTAGAAAACCGGATGTCACAGATTTGACTCCATATAGAGTGAGAATATGTTCAGTAATAATTTAACTCGCTTTAACACTATTACCCTAATGTGTGGCATTCATAATCACTGGCACAATCACTGTAGATCACTAAAGTAGGTTCATTTCAGATTTTTTTTCCAAAATCCGATTCATTCTAGGCCTACCTGATCAATTGGAACATTTCAGATTAATTTGCATCGCGAAGTTTTGTTTTTCAGAAACGATACACTACTTTACAAGGTCTGGTCAATCATTAACGTATTTCGTCATGTGCCCAACATAAAGATAACGACTTATAGGGGGATACGCAGCACTTGTGCGCAGTGACTCAGGTTGTGCCGCTGGAGTACATGCTAATCAGTCTGGTTCTGCTTTCCCGTAAACAGGAAGGGAGTCAGTTCGCCTCGGAGAAGGCTCAGTTCTTCACGCGTTGAGTCCCATGTAATTCCATAGTATTTGTTTTTTCTCTTTTTGTCGGGGGTTAAACTCCTGAGGATCGAATGAAGAAACAAGTTCTCCACATTTTTACGTTTAGAGGAATTATCAGTAAAGGTAAAAAAGGTAAAAAGAGAAAATGGCTAACTTCATATTACGAAAGGCCGAACCCAACGACGTGTCCGATATATTGCGAATGATTAAGGTAAGTTAAGACCCGGTTCTCTTTTGGTATAATGTTTAAGACCACGACGTTGTCAGGACAACGTTTTCGGATTTCTTAAATAATGGAATAATGTTTTTATTTTTATTTTGTGACCTATCTATCGCTCTGATAACCAAAGGAACTTGCTAAATATGAAGAAATGGAAGAACAGGTCATCCTAACCGAGAAAGGTGCGTTTTCATCGTCATTACATTTGCCTAGTTTAAGATGGGGCCCAGTATTTAAAAAAAGAAAAGAAAAAAAAGATGCCATAACCACATGACTATTCTTACAGAACTCCTCGAAGACGGATTTGGCGATCACCCCTTCTACCACTGTTTTGTTGCCGAAGTCCCGAAAGAAAAGCAAAGTTCAGATGGTATACTGATTTGTTTCCCGTTTCTTTTATACGTTTGGTGCCGCTGTTTTGATGAACGACGAGTTCTACAACATAACCTAAAGTGAAAAAAAATCCGACTGATTGAGTTTAAGCATTCATATTTTTTATTTTAGGATTCACTGTGGTGGCCTTTGCCATGTATTACTTCACGTATGACCCCTGGATTGGAAAGCTGCTCTATTTAGAGGATTTCTATGTCATGGATGAGTTCCGGGGTAAGTTGAACGATGTAGCCTGCAGCAGATATTACTGACAGACAGACAGACGTACTTTAATGATCCCTGAGGGAAATTGCATTCGTTACAATACAATACTCCAGTGCAAAAGGAGGAAGAGACAGACACTCTACGTAAAGTAAAGTGTTAGACTATAAATATATAATATAAACCTATGTAAAAATACAAAAATAAAAACCTATGTAAAATAGACCTATGTAAAATGTTACTGTTACTGGTTCCCCTATTAAAGTAAAATATGTGTCTACTTAACAAGTGTAACCCAAATGGAACCATTAACCCAAAGGCATGTCTCCAATAGTCGGGGTTGACTACTATTTTTTTTGTAACTTTATTTTACAAGAGCTCAATTGTAAAATGTTGTAGTAGCAGATTACATAGTTGACCACTTTACACCGACTACTTGTCCCTGTTCGATAGTATCAGTGAAGTAGCATATGGTGTATAGTATTTGCTTAATATTGTAATGTTTTCTGTCCTGTGCTTTCATAAATGTCCAGTCAGGGAATACTAACATTGTTCTTATTTCAAATTCTTAATAGGTTATGGCATGGGCTCCAACATCCTGAAACTCCTTAGCGAGGTATGTAGGCCTTCATGTATTACCCACCTACAGTACTCTGAAGGTACTGAAGGAAATGATCACAATCTCTCTACTGCGGATGGTAAATAACTACAGAATTACTAAAACAAGTAATGAAGGTAAAGATGAAACGATTAGAAATAAGCATATGAAATACAGAAAAAGAGGCAGAAAAAAGACAGAAAGACATGTAACTCTAAATAAAGTGCCTTTTTAAAGGCTGCGATTGTGCACAGATTTGGTGTATAAGTCCACGTCCCAAGATGGTGTCTTTGTGTGTGTGTGTGTGTCCTATGTCCAGACTGCAGTGAAGACACGCTGCAGCAGCATGCATTTCATCGTGGCGGAGAACAACACGCAGTCCATCGAGTTCTACAAGCGACGTGGCGCATCTGACCTGTCACACGAGGAAGGCTGGCGTCTGTTCGCCATCGACAAGGAAGACCTGAGGAAAATGACCACCAAATGAGCGATGATTCAACATGACTGATTTAATAACCCTGTAGTGATTTTTTTTGCCAGGCTTACAATAGTTGTGTTGTTGTTCTGCATGTGTAACCATTGAAGATATTTGTATTTGTGGAACTAAATCTAAGAAGGGAAAAGGAGTATATTCTTCTTCAATATAGCTGCTTTAAATGTAATGTTCAATGCTAATCATCAAAATGTCATGTTTTATTATACTATGAGACTATTTTAAACCATTATATTGTGTGACCTGAAATGAGTATGCTGCAGTATTCAGAATTTCATCTAATCATTACTAAATCATAAAAATGAGTAACGCTACATTGAATATATACTGCAACGAGTACATTGGGTGATGTTCCACGCCTGATTTTAAACAAACATTTACTTTGACCTTTGTTGCTTGGCTATATGTCTAGTGCACACTGATCAGAGTTATCTGTCATCGTTTGTTTTATTTTCAGTGTGTTCAGTTGTGTATGCTTGTTACATTTATGTATTTGCAGTTGTTGTATTTGTAATGGAATATTTTTTTGCAAAACAAAAATTGTATTGATTTCAAAACTTCATTAAAGAGATTTTAACAAACCCCTGCCTTGATGGTATTGTATATGTTGTAATGTTCATCCACTACTGTGGACAGGTGATGACATATCTTGTTTATCCTTATGCATGTAAATAATGTTTATAAAACAAACCAAGTCAGAATCAGAATTTAAATTCTACATGGAAATAAATGGTAGTAAGGATACACGAGTATGTACATTTGTAAGTTTGTGCGTATAGAATTATTTACTGACACATGGGAAGAGGCACACTGTAAATTGTGGGTATATAGGCCTAATATTGAAAAAACGGAAAAGGAAACTGAAAACGATTTGTGCTTTAAACCAAGTTGCCTGGCTAACCGTGACTTCGACAGATTATTATACATTGAAAACTATATTGGGGAGGGAGAAAAAAACGGTTTGAAAATGATGGCCTTCGACTTGGTGGCTACCAGTTGGTTTTCCACAACCCTTCCGCATTTTCCTACAAGTTTGTGGCTGTGACGTGTAGTGCTGACGGCGGCCTCGGAGCCGGCGGAGCAGGGGGCTGTAGCATGAGAATATTTGGCTTTAGACGTCCGAGTTTCAGTGGAGCTCCCTAAACAATCGGCCCCTCCTTCTCTGCCTCTCTCTGGCCCGCCCTGACGATACCAAATTCCCGATCCAATCCTGCCCGAGTCTGGGGAAACAAGGCGGCCTAGGGATACCGAGAAGCGGGTAGAGGCCATCCTTCCCGCATAAAACGGGTATGCATGTATTTTTCTCGTATTATTTAGAGACCAACGTAGGCCTTTGTGCACATTGGTCTCCGGGTACCTGAAAGACATCGTATGCGCTTTGTTTTTATTCAGTGGGAGAGGCCACGGCCTTCTTTAGGCCCAGGCCTCTAGTGAGAGGCCGTAACCAGGGAAGTGGGCCTCAGCTAGCTATATAGCCCGCGCGAAACAGGATTTTTAATACTTCTGATTTTGCAATTAAATTATATATTTGTGTGGACGCGATGTAATGCACAGAGCATTGGTTTATGTAACAAAAACGGATACTGTTTTCACCGTTATCTAAATACATGCTGCTGTTAGCTATTGCTAAAAAATGGCGCACGGCGGTGTCGGACATTAGTCGTGCAAAAGGCGTCCCTATACCCGTGCTAACAGGCACGCCATATGGTCACATCAGGGGTAAGTGCACTGGCAGATAAAAACGTTAACTATACCGGGGGGGAAATGCAGTTTTATACCATCACAGGTGTCCCGCATTACCTATTTTGTTTATACGTTTTGTGTCGCTTCCCTTAATTAGCAGTATTTTTGCTAAGGTAGATCGACTACGACAGACTTCGCATGCTTGTTGCCCTTGTTTTTAATTTGCATGGGAATACTTAAGCGCCATTATGAAAAAGCATGCGAGCATCTTTCATACATCTCTGCACTGCGTTCGGCTGCTCACGCGCCTGTGCGCAGTCTAGATACACACCGTTGTCATTTCCCACCTGGAGGTGGGGGATGGTTCGTGCAGCGATAATTAAATGGCAACCCGCCGTCCTCTCTTTTAAACCTTTTCTCAATACTACTGTCTCTCAAAAGACCATTGTTTACATCGCAATACTCTTTTACTATCGCGCATCTGGCTTGGGTAGGCTGCAGGACAATGTATGTGCTTTGAGAAGGCATTGTCCCCTAGAGGCAATTTCGATTTCAAATACTCTTCTTCTCCCGCAGAATAAATTAAAGCCTAACTTAGCTAATGGTCAACAGCATTGTACTAGGCGTACAGTTTGTATTTCATCATCAATTATGCTGTATGTTATTAAAACAATACAAACCCATACACCTTGTTGTGCATGCTTTTGTATTATTTCATATCATGCAGCATAACTGCTTTCTAGTTTTGTCTTTTAAATGTTACATAAAAAATAGATTTGTTATCATGAATTATTTTTTACTATGTAGTAGCGCTAGCTATGCATGTTTGGGTATTAGAGTGTGTGAGATGCATATCCATTAATTATTTTCTTACTTAGTATGACATACGTATTCATCAAACCCAAAGCAATGAATCGTAATGTTTTGAATTCCGCATTTATAATGTGTATACTCATAGCAACAAATTTTACAATGAGTTTAGGATTCATGTCTTTAAGGTGCAGGTAGGGGTCAGGGTGCAAGAAAGCCTACTGGCAGAATGGACTCAGGGGATCGAACCCAGCACCTTATTGGAGTCAAACCCCCTCACTTGTCCTTCTCTCCTCTATGTAGTGGACACACATATGGCACCCCAGGTGCTTGGTGCAGCCCTGTTGGCCCTGGGGGGGGGTTTAAAAGCCTGCTTTGCATGTCTTTTGTTGCGTGCCAAATCATGAAGTCCAAAGATGGGTGGTTTGTGTGGTTGTCGTTGTGCGTGCAGGGGATATGAGTTGTGTTACTTTGTCCTTAACCAAATCTTAACTCATTCCCAGCCCTCCAGAGACAAATGCAGTGCGAGGACAATGGATGAGGATGACGCCCGGCTCGCAATACACACTCAGGAGCCCAAAATAATCCTGCACGGTTCGGGTACTACGTCAATCTATATACTTCTATGTACTGTCACTACTGTGTACTGTCACTACTAGTATCTACTGTTGCAGTACACACTCAGGAGTTAATCCTGCATGGATCAGCTGCTACCATTACTGCTACTAATACTACTACTACTACTACTACTACCATTACTACTACCACCACTACTATAAACTTTTTCCACTAGTACTGTTACAAACCACTCTCAGGAGCTCACACTGACCCCCACTCATTGGGTACTACCTCACTCTACTGCTATTTTACCATATGCTATTATTACTGGATAATGTTACTACTATACTTTTACTACTATATACTCTTACGAAACACATTCAGAGCCCAAAATAATCATGCATTGATCGGGTGGGTGCTGGACTAGCTCTGTTAACACTAACAGATACAGATACCCCATAGTATACTTTAGAACTGTTACTATGTATTATGTGTTCTCCATCTGATATGTGTGGATGCCTGGTTGTGACCCCTCTCTCCCTCACCCGCCTCCCCCAGATGAGGGTTGTGCCGGTGGGCAGGAGTTTGTCGTGGAGCTTCAAGAGACGGTGCTGGTGTCGGAGGGCGAGGGCGAGGGCATGGCAGTGCACCGCTTCGCCTCCGAGGAGCTGGTCATCCAGGACGCGGTGGAGGACGTCGTGTCTGACTACGTGCACTGCGAGGAGGACGAGGACGTTGCCGTGGAGACGTGCGTGATGGCCCTGGATGGCGAGGAGGAGGAGGAGGAGGGCGTTGCCATGGAGGACGGAATGGACCACGAGCAGCAGGAGGATGACCAGGACGGCTGCGGGGACTATCTGATGATATCATGTAGGGGTTATGTGTTGTTTTGATTCATGCGATTGCTTTCATAGCAACATAGCAACAGGACAGGCAGTGAACAACTGGGTTAAATCCCATGAACTGATGGCAAAGTAACTTCCCTACTTTCCATATGGCAGTAAATGAGGGATAGGGAGGATGTGGGTAGGGAAGAATCAATTGATTGCTTCATTACATTTGTTATTACAGTGGTTATTATACCATGTTATGATTGGAAGTATTATTCAATGTGTTAACCAGAAATTTTTATTTATACTAGCAATGGTTAACCTAGCAATTGCAATGCTTGAAACTTGTTCTGGTGACTTTCTTACTGTATTAGCAGCAATGAAATGTTTCACCTTCCTCTGACAAATGTACTTATTGTAAGTCGCTTTGGATAAAAGTGTCTGCTAAATGCCCTAAATGTAAATGTAAAGTCACTGTTTAGTCTTTTTGTTGTTATCCAAGGGCAGCTTTTGTTCTCTGGTCAACCAGACATTGTTCATTTATAGTAACACAGTTACTGTACAAAGAGTAGCGATGCCCTCCCCTTGTTATATCACGCCCTCTCTCTCCCTTCCCTTCAGTGGACGAGGCTGGTAAGATGGTGTCTGATGATGGGACGGAGGTGACGGTGGAGGGGGCGGTAGAGGACCAGGAGGTGGAGAAGGACGAGGACGGCCAGGAGGTCATCAAGGTCTACATCTTCAAGGCAGACTCTGGGGAGGACGACATGGGTGAGCATTAGCAAGACCTCACCCTCAAGGTTGAATCACACTGCCAAAAGGCTGGGGAAATACAACAGTGGTTTGAAGTATTTATACCTCTACCTTCTATAATTTATTTTACACGTCTCTTTTTGATTGAGTGATGATGTGCATCTGTGGTATTGTGATAGTGGACCTTTCGTTTGGCTACAGTGATGTTCATTGGCAAATGTAGTTCTCAACAGAGTGACATTAATTATTCATTGAATTATGTGGTGTTCATTGGTGGTTATGGTGGGTAATGTTTGTGCATTATGTGGTTTTTTTGATTGATTAAGCTGTGTTAATAGTTATTTGTCCTTTTTGAATATTCATTTTAGAGCTATTTCCTGTCTGACTGTGTAATTGTGTTTTTAGTTTTAGCCAGCAGAGTACTAACTGATTGTTGTGAGTATTAACGGGGAGTGTTGCTTTCTGCAGGAGAATCTGTTGACATCAGCGACGGCGACACAGAGAGCATGGCGCTAACGGGCAACCAGCCAATCAGAGAGAAAATGGTCTATATGTCCGTGGGCGACTCCCACCACCATGGAAACCACAGTACGTCAACCACCTCCATGTACTATTCACTCATTCAGCAGACACTTGATCCAAAGGGACTTACAGTGAATACAAATGCCTAGTAAATAAACAGTTGTGGGCATCTTGCTCGAAGGGCATCTTGCTCCAGGATGCACTACAGGTAGACTGTGGACATTGGGGCTCAAACCCAGTACCTTTTGGCTGGGAGTCCAAAGACACTATACACTATACATTACTCTATCCAGACACCATTCTAACTTTAGTCACAATATTTTGGAACAAGCACAAGTATCTGTGTTGTCATTAAACGTCCACTTTCGAAATCAGCTAAGTGGCTTTTTGTCCTGTGAGTGGCTGTGTGTGTGGTCGTGTGTGTGTGTGTGGCCTATCTGGAGGGAGACGCTGCTTTCTACGTCCTTAATGGCAGAAGAGAACACAGCCTCCTACAAATGTGCCATCTGTTCATGTTTATGTTGAGGAATGACTTGCCCTGTGAGAGCATAACTCAAAAGTATCGTGTGTGTGTGCGTGTGTGTGTGCGTGTGTGTGTGCGTGCGTGCGTGTGCGCGTGTGTGTGTGCGCGGCGCGTGTGCGCTGCAGGCGCCGAGGAGAGCGAGAGCTGCGAGAACAGGAACGGCGCCGCCAGCGCCCTCCTCCACATCGACGAGTCGGACGGCGTGGACGACATGAACCGCCAGCGCAGTAAGAACCGGCGGCGCTCTGAGCCCCGCCAGGTGCAGACAGGTAGGTTCCGCTGCCGCCAACGGCCACAGTGTCGGGGGGGGGGGGGGGGGGGGGGGGGGGGGGGGGGGGGGGGGGGGGGGGGGGGGGGGGGGG
>JAOPUI010000125.1:3862398-3874712 GCA_027123135.1 Urophycis floridana | reverse complement strand
TTGAAACTTGTTCTGGTGACTTTCTTACTGTATTAGCAGCAATGAAATGTTTCATCTTCTTATGACAAATGTACTCTTTCTAGGTTGCTTTGGATAAAAGCGTCTGCTAAATGTAAATGTCACCAATGGCAGCTGCCAGCGGTGTTGGCTCTACTGTGCAGCTTCACACTGAGCAGGAGACGTCACGTGTTCCTCTTTCTCCCCATGCAGCGAGACCTTGGAGGCGGAGAGGACTCTGATGGAGGAGAAGTTTGAAACCAACATAGCCAACCTGCAGAAAAGCCTGAAGAGATATTACAGCCAGGAGCTGGAAGTAAGTCACTCAAGCACTCAAGAATCTGACCAGTAAATGCATGAAGCACACATTTGTACGGTGGTGTACTGAACGATAAGATCACCATTCATAATGAACACGTGGGATTTCAGGACAGATGGGTATGTGGGACATACAAGCCAGGTGCCAGCTCAATAGTTCTATTGTCTTTTTCAATGCACTTCACCACTGTGTGTGTGTGTGTGTGTGTGTGTGGTAACCACGACAACACTATTTTACAGTGTTGGATGCACCACATTTGTTGAGGAATTCAACCACTTGAAAAACGATCAGTTGATGAATTTGGGATTCTGTAGATTCAGAGGCACTTTTTTAGGCAGTTTTCTCTTCATTAGTGATTTATTTTGGATAAAGGTGTTATTAGTCACCGCAGTGGTTTCAGAAGCACAGCCACCGGTGGGGAAATGTCCACACCGTTTCAAAACGACAGACACCATTACCAGATTTTAATTGATACACCGTATTATACATTAGTGGAGCTTTTATTGTCCCTTTTCACGCCACATTACGACTCTTCTTTTTATATTGACATTTCATTGTCTCTGGATGCTGCTCTAACGAGCAAACTCGACCACATTATCATCCATCACACAACCGGGCGCCGCCGCCGCGCCTCCCCAACGCCATGCGCCTCCCTAACGCTCTGCACCTCCCCAGGAGCGCGACCAGGAGATCGCCGCACTGACCGCCGCCCTGGAGCGCGAGCGGGACGCGGCCCGGCCGGCGCCGTCCACCGTGCCGCTGCCCTCCTCCGAGGCCCCGCTGCCCCGCACGCCCGTGGCGCCCGTGGAGCCCCCGCCGCGCCGCTCGGAGCGCCTGGCCGCCGCCACGGGGGAGATGGCCCGGGAGCTGGACGACTGCCGCAACCAGCTGGCCTCCAGGACACAGGGTAGGGCCACTGTGAGAGTCTTTAGAGTCTAGAGTATAGAGCCTTTAGAGTGGAGCCACGGGGATCCTTTCCACCTGTCATGGCTCCGTAATGAGCTGTTGAACTTCTTCAATGGGATTTTTTGTTTTGCCTTGCCATGTTGGCCTGTGTCCTCTAGGTGTCAGTGTCCACCGTGTAGGGAGTGACATCCATAACCTTCAGAATGCACTGGAGTTCTTAAAGGGCCGGCGTGTCAAATGTGGCAGGATCTAGCTTTGAGATTTCTAACTGAATCCGGTTAGAAATCTGGGAAACAAACTGGAAAACTAACGTCTCCAAAACATGGATGTATTAAGGAATGCACACCCACTTATCATAATCGCCCTCAACTGCAATTCCCAACACTATTTTACACTTGGAAAAACTGTAAATCAAATGGGTTCCACTCAATACTCAGGATATTTTGGCAAAAGGATGGGGAGCGTTTGTCTTCACTAGGCTATATCAGGCCCATCCGAGAGAGGGTTACAGTGTGTGGTGCATTCATGGGATTACAATCAAATTAAAACCTAGTTAAGAATGTTGATTTAATTTCTGCCAAGTTCTTTCTGCAAGATGCCAATAAATTCTACGCCCTGCACCTTTTTATCTGACAACAGTCAGTTATGCTAGTTATAATGTTTTACCTTTTTAGTTGGTCAGGAATGGGAAATCCTGCTCGACCTTCGATGGATCATGTCAAACTCCAACGCAAACCTGAGAAAAAGTGTCTGAGGTTTAAACGGGAACATGATCTCTTGCCTCCCTCCTCCACAGAGCTGAGGCGTCTGGAGGTCCAGCTGGCGGTACCGGGTCCAACCAGGGCGCTGACGGGCTCCGCGGACCACAAGCTGGAGGAAGGCCAGAGGGTTAGAAGCTATCTTGACCTCCATCTTAAAGAGTTCCCTGTCTGCTTCTAGGGGCTGTCCCTGCTTTTACCAGGTGTACAAAAAAATGAGGGAGTGGGCCAATGCTGCCTATTAGCCTACATTTAATATAGAGGCGACTGTATAATCACGTTTTATGGTGCTATATATATATATATATATGTAGATATATATGTGTGTGTGTGTGTGTGTGTCTGTGTGTCGGGACTTGCATGTTTTTTTCTTTGTTTTGCATGTAATGTGTGTAATGTGTTATAGCCCATTTCACAATTGAAGACTCAAGTGGCTTCACAGGCCACTTGTAAAGCTAGCTCTAAAATGAATGAAGCCTAACCTCAAGTGACAATCAACATATAAATGTAATCCCCAACTTTTATCAACAAATTATTATATTGTATTTATTTAACTAAAGTGCACACTTTATTGCTTTCATGGGAATCAGAGCCAGACACTCCTAGCTACGATGATGTAATAATGACTACCTCTATAAACCTCTATAATTACCTACATCAACACTAACTCTTTGGAAGTTAAGTCATGATATCAGGCTTGTCAAACATACAATACTGCATACAAGACAGTGTCTGTCATACATATTATTTTTTATACAAATGGCTTCTGCAGGTTGGCAGCAATGATATGTTGAATAAAAAATATTGAATCAAATATTTGTAATCATAGGACTTTATTATGAATATATGAATGCTTTACTAACATTGAAGCATATCTTTATTAACTACATTTATCGCACCATAATTGTACCTGTGTTCTATCTAGCTATTGTAATGTTTTATGTTGTTATTACTGGGAGGGAGCAGCATTCCACTGTATTGGCTTGACACAGCAATAAACCTCTGCGTTGAGACCAGCAGCTTTGTCCTGATGTTTAAACCATAGACAGACTGATGGAACAGCTGGATAAGATAATCCTTTACTAATCCCACAGACAGATATTTGCAGTGTTACGGCAGCAAATGGGGACAGCGCAATAGCACAAACAAGACATGATATGTATTTAAAAAAAAAAAAAAGCAGATATCATGATATAACACAAAGTGAGATAAAATAAGTAAACACTCTTTACATATATTGAACAGGGACATAATTTCACATGGGTAATGCACATGAGTGAACAAGTCAATGTTGGTGAGCGCAGTCTTAAAGTCAGGCTGACACAAAGCAGGTCTTCCTGCTGCAGTCAGTCACTGAAGGAGCTGCCTCGTGTTATCAGAGCATTGTGCATGGTGTGTGGACCACGCTCTCCTGTCTCGTCTCCCAGCACCTCCACTGGGTCAGTGGGGGGCGGGGGGGGGGGCATCCCAGGATAGCGCAGGGCCCCCTGTCACATTCTCTTCCTGTCCCCCAATGGGCACTGACACGGTCCTGCTAACCTCCCCGGTTCTCCTTGTTCCCCCCCCCCGTCAGAACCTGCGGCAGCTGAGGGCGGACCTCCGGAGGCTCGTGGGGAACCTGCAGTCCGGGGAGCGCGCCTGCTGCCGGAACACGGACGGGGAGCGCCTGCGCCTGGCGCTGTCCGGCGCCGACGAGACGCTGGCCCGACAGGTACGCCGAGGGGGGGCGGAGTTTACAGGTCGCCATTGAAGCGTTTGAGTGGCGCGGAAGTGTGGAGCGATATCTGTAATGCGTGACCTCTTTGACTGATGCCTTGTTGTAGCCCCTGTAGCTAGCTAGCCACACACACACACACACACACACGGTGTTGCAAAAAGACGGCTGACGGTAGGTTTTCCACAGGCTGTTGGGTTCGAGATGGCTCCATGCGTTAATGGGTCATGTGACGATGACAAAGTGGCAAAGAGGCACATGTCAGTGTAATTAAAACATGAGCTCAAAGATTCGTCTGGTTCCCAGGCTATGCTTGTATAGTATCTTTTAAAGAATCCTGTGTTGTGTATTTCCCGATGTAACCAGCTCCTCTACTCCGTCTCTCCCTCTGCTGTTTCCTATTAACCGAAACTAACAGTAATGTTTAAGACTTAAGCTACGCCAGGTGCTTTGTCCATCCTTGCTCCCTCCTCCTCCTCTACCACTCACACGGCTTTCACTCTTAACTCCCGCCCCCTGCACCGGGCATCCTCCTAACCCTATTGGCCGCGTCGTTCCCAGGACCAGATCCTGTCGGAGCTCCACAACGGCCTGCAGCTGATCAAGGCCGACCTGAGGAGGAAGGACGAAAGCCTGGCCACGCTCCAGGCCTCCCGGCCGCCTCCCTCTGGCCCCGCCTACCTGGCCACGCCCACCTCCTGCAAGAAGCGGGGCTGCGGACAAACCGAGAACCAGCCGCCGGAGAAGCGCAACTTCATGGCCTCGCTGTTCCCCAAGCGCACGCCGAGTCGCAAATACGCCGTCGGCGCCCCCGGGCGCGGCCACGACGCCACCACGCCGTCCGCCCGCATCCTGCGCTCGCGCCAACCGTCGCCGCCCGCCAGCCCCGCCTCCCTGCCGCGCTCCTTCAGGGGGAAATACTGAACTGTGGAACACTCGGAACACTACTAGCTTTACGATTGGTGTGACACGCACGCATGCATGCATGCATGTTGTATTTCCTGTTGCACGATATATAAAAAAAAAAAAATGCATGCATGTATATGCAGTGTTGGTCAGTAGTTGAAAGTTGCTCTGCACATTTTAAATGTGCTTTTTTTTTTAATTCTATTTTTAGTTTTCTAACGACACGTGTATGACGTCGTACGAGGAGGCCTGTGTTGTTTTGTAATGGCTTGGGATCCAATAAAATAATTCATGTTTTTATTGCTACGAAGGGCGCTACTTTTTTATGTTAATAAACCGGAAGTTATGGGCGTTCATGTTTGTGAGACAAGCACAGTCCCACTGAGCAGAGCTCCGGGGATCTAGGGATGCGGGAGAGATTCCCATCTGCATAGAGGATGTTTGTTCCCCAAGACGCGTGCGTGTGTGTATCTAGAGATCTACGAGTGTGAGACTTGTGGTGCTATGAGGAAGGAAGTGGATGAATTGTGCATGTTTTTTTTTATACACCCTTTTTTTTTACTGATGATTATGGCAGTATTTATCTCTGATCATAAATTGTGTCCACAGGTTTTAGTATGACTATAAACAAACTGTACCCTGATAGTCAGTGCAAGACTTGGGGACTGGGAATGCTTGATGTGTGACCAATAAAAATATATACAGTACATAAACGCCCCATTGACTGCTGCGAGCGTCAACATTACTGCTATATCGGAGAGGCCCGGGACCCACCAGTAAACAAATACAAGTAAACAGGGAATGTAGGGACCACCAATATGGTCCCCCTCATGCTGACCACACCTGCACAGGTGCACCTCATCAGCTGACGACCCTCAGCTCTGCCCACTGGCTCTTTGCACAAGATGGGAACCGAACCAGAACAAAAAGTTTGAAGTCACGGTAAGACTCACCGCAACTACAATGTTGCACATTTACCATGCCTGCATCCTTGAAAAGTGTTTATTCACATTTTAAACAAAACATTTGACACTTGGTGAATCCTGTAGCAACACAATCCAGGATCCTGAGTTAAAAAAAACCCAAACAAAACATGCACAGGAATATATACTCATATTTACATTCATTTACAATAGGCAGAGGACTCTGTTGAACCTTTTCATAAGAGGGCCATGAAAATGCAAGTATACTCATGTCAAATAAAAGAATTCTAACAGGTGCATTTATCATTTTTCCAGTTTTTGTAAAACCAAAAAAAAGACAAACACCTAAGAGTAAATTAATCATTGTGTTGAATGCGAATGTGCTCAAACTCAAACGGCTACCAATTCTCAGTAGAGACATATGGCCGGTTTTTCTTTTCCTCTCCGTAGAACTTGTTTTGAACCCGAGGCGAATAAGTCCATGCAAACAGTCTGGCGGAACCAATGCGTCCGGGGAGAGCGTTAGGGCGTGAAGGAGGACAGATTAAGCGGCGACACCCTCTTGATGGGAGTGTTGTTGTCCGACAGTGGGGCAAACAGTTCTGCAGACGGCGTCTCGATCTGGTCCCGGACCTGGGAGATCTGTCTGAGGAGGGCCTTGCCTTCCTCCCTCGCCTGAGGGCCAACACACAGGTACAACACATGTTATATATGCATTTTATGCACAAACGTTTCATATATAGCACATGTTATAAGTGCATGTTATGCACACACATTTGATATGCAGTAGATGTTATGCACACAGATTTCATATACAGTACATGTTATAAGTGCATGTTATGCACACACGTTTCATTTACACGTTATACACACAAATACATTTACTATGGTTACTCATGTGGCACTTTTATGCAAAGCCACTGGGACTGAATTCCATGATACGGATACATTTCAATGTCTTGGAGGAGCGGGTAGGGTTAGCAGGCCTACAGGTAATGCTGCAGACATTTGGGATCAAACCCAGAACCTTTCAGCTGGGAGTTGAACACCCTTACCACTACATACATACGACAACTTTTTTCATTTCTTTGTTTAGTGCCAATGACAGCAAAATTCCTTGCATGTGTAAAAGCTGAAGTTCGACCGACAGAGCAGATTCAGATCATGACTCTGATTAGCGCCGAGCGCTGCCGAGCGGTGGGAGCGGTGACTCACGTCGTTGTAGTCGCAGCAGCGCTGGGCGCAGAGGGACGCCTCGTCGTACAGCTTGTTCTTGAAGTAGTACTGGCCCAGGTAGCGTAGCGCCGTGCTAACCTCGGCGTGCTCCAGCTGCTCCTGTACACCCAGACGCCAGGCAGGGTTAGGGCTCTGTGTTTGTCACCTCACCTCAGTATGTACGAGTGTAGTCTCGGACCCGGCTTGTCCCACTAGGTTGTAGCGGAACTTCTCGTCACAGAGCCCGGACAGGAAACCAAAAGCTAAAATGGGCGGAGCTATGGCTTGTTTCCTGTTTCGTTATTGAGATATTCTACCAAAGCTAACATAGTTAAACTGTCACTTAGCGAAAAAAAGAGAAACACCGTGTTCACCACGATGCTAGTGAAAATAATCAGTGTAATAACAGTAGCAAATGTCCCTTTTTGTCACATACCTCAGTATGCGGTGCAATTTAATGACAGTTGATTCATGTTCTGTGTGACATGTTCTGCCGCACACCATGTATACACATAAAATTACAGTGGAAATAGACGTTTCAGGACATAATAGACAAGAGACGTAGTCTTAATGCATTACTAATCGGGAGTAATTTAGCAGACATACCTAGACCGGTACCTGTCACTAAAAGCTTGAGTTGTGAGGCATCATTAAAAAAAAAGTATAAACAGATCATGGGTTCCCATTGACTTTTTTAGTTACTTTTCTTGGGTCACTTATCCAAAGTGACTTGGTGATGTCAGACACACGTTATGGAGGCGCGTGTGGGAGTGAGGGCACCTTCAGGACGCCTACAGGTTGTGGAGATCATGGCTCAAACACCGGTGCGTGCTGGCTGGGAGTCAGACACCCTATGCCGTGACGCTATGCTACCGCTAACGGACCGGACCGACTGTGTTTGCTGCGGATGTGACGGCGGGCGCGGCGTGTGTGGGCAGCAGCTCACCCCACAGGAGAAGATGTCCTGGATGTAGATGATGTAGGACTGGGCCGCGTCGTCGGACTCCGTCAGCTGCTCGTGGAGCCTGTGGACCACGAGGCGCACGGCCGGGGAAGGGTTAGCGCACGCGCAGGAAATGCACTTTGGTCGATTGTACTTTCCAAGCTTATTTCCCCGTGAATAAAGCAAAGTTGAAACTGTGGATTTATTTTTCAGTAAAATAGAACCACCATGAATCCCTCCAGGAACAGAGTAGTTTTTTTTGCCATTGAGTGCCACTTGGGCAGACCCGACATCTGAAGCAATAGGAAGAGTCAGAGGACTCCCACGCCATGTGGTGCCTTTTGAATGTGACATGACATGTCAAATATCAGCAAGAGGCGCTACTTACTTGGCCAGCTTGAGAAGCGCCATCTTCTCCACGTCCCCCACAGAGTACGCCCTCCAGTAACACTAGATGGATGGGGTCAAGAGTCAAGGGTCAAAGGTCAAAGCGTGGACAAATCGCTTGGCCTTAACTTCATCATCGAGTGTCACAGAGGTGTTGCAGATGGGGGGCTTTTGTGCATGGGGGGGGTTACCTTTTTAGCCTCCACTTGTTGTGATAGCTTTTCGTAGCTCTCTCCCAGGGCGACCAACATGCGTGAGTCATTGGGCCTGAGCAAACAAAAGCATACCAGGATGCGGTCAGTGGGCACGCTCCACAAGTCAAGCCAAAGTGAAGGGGCCCCTCCCGTATTCTACCATCAACGTAGATTAGCCATGAGAAGGGTGGAGCAGCCTGCCAGTTGCTGGGTTGTTACTGGGTAGGCTGATGCCTTTAGCACACATCTGGCTGGACTCATCACTAAAGGGCAGTTTTTTAAATGCCCTATTTGAAGAAAGAAAGCACACCTGGCGGCGCATTAATTGCCAGATGTGTTTAGGAAATAACCACCCAAAACAGATGCCGGGTGCGCTTGATTCGTGGGCACAGGACTGACCGGAGCTGGTGGGCCTTCCGGTAGTAGTATAAACAGTAGAAGGGCATCTTGAGGATCTCGTAGGTCTGGCCCAGGCCGTACCACGCACGGTAGTCCCTCTTGTTCACCTCAATGGCGTGTCTGGTGGAAGAGGAGATCAACTTTATTGTTATATCTGTCTATATACGTATATCTGTGTCACAAAAAACATCAACAATTATGCATCTCCAGTCTTGTAATTGCTTCAGGAACTCAACATTGTAACATTTGGCTGAAATATATCTTTTTATTGAACACTGTTCAATAAATCTAACTATCTTAACGATATATTTATTAATAATTTTTGGCAAACACCCACATATTGAGATGCTAAGCTTTGCTAGAAGGGGAATCGTGGATCTGTAGGATTGTGTTGAGCTATGTTACGCTAGCATCTGTAGCTTTGCACCAATCGACGCTAAGCTAAACCCCCGTAGGCCCGACATAGAAGATGCCAAGTGACACACCTGAAGACCCAGACACAGACGACGCTAAGCTATATATATACCTGTAAGCCTGGATGGCGGCAGAGGTGTTCTTCATCTCCATGTACTCGTGGCCCATGAGGGTCCAGGCCCCCAGGCAGCGTGGGTTCAGCTTGAGGGCCCGCTGGAAGTACAGGGCCGCCTTCTCATGCTGGGACCGCAGGCTGTAGTAGTTACCTATGGACCAACACAGACCAGTAACTCTTAGCATTAGCAGCTAGTTACCTGAACACACACAGACTGCTAGCATCTAGCATTTGCGGCTAGTTACCTGAGCAAACGGATTGTTAGCACTCGCCGAAATAGCATTCATTTACAAGCACACCATTACCACCTAGTATTAGTGGGTGCCGCAGTTAGCTGCACACAAGCAGACATTAGCACTTAGCATTAACACTACAGTTGGGTTGAGTCCCCAGCCCTAGTAGGTGAGCTCTAACACAGAGGGAATTGATCAGGCCACACTTCCAAAAGAGACACTCCAGTATATAAATGAAATCAATGTATATTGAAGTAATGAATATTCACTGATTGAAAACCACTCAATGCAGCGGATGTACGTCTACGTTCACTCTTAAGTTCACATGAGAAGAGACGCTGAGCAGTGGCTTTGCTGTCAGTTTGTTTACCACATTTCTTGAGATGCACTTTCTGCCCTCTGGCATTCAGAAAACAGATTCATTTATCCAAGAGCCCTGAATTGCCTTTTAAACACGCTTTTGAACAGTTTGAGCAATTCCAGGCATTTGAAACCTTTTGAAGGCGGCCCACTTTGGTCGTCCCTGTTGGGTACTACCAAGCTTTCTGGGAAACCATTTGATTAACTCAAAGCACTAATAGGGGCCATCTAGAAAACACTCCAAAAGCAACAGTTAGAAATACTCGTGGCACCATCTTAGAAATGCCACGGTTGGATCCCTGAATGCCCTGACGTAAATGTTCCGGCCGTGGAGAAGATGGGCACTTTGCACAATGTTGAACAAAGTGCAGGCGCGGGTTCCCTGGGTGCGGGCAAAACTGGCGAGTTCACCTAGGCCGGCGAACAGTGAGTCACTGCCATGTGGGCGCACTTCATTTGGCGTGGGCGGGGCCTCATCACACGTGTGGGCGGAGCCTCGTCACGAGAGGAGGAGCCTCGCCACTCACCGATGACGCAGCAGGTCTCCACCCTGTACTTGTCGATCTCCACCAGGTTGTGGGCCAGGTAGCTGAGCTCCGGCTTCATGCTCTGCAGGGGAACAGGGGGGGGGGGAGAGCGTCACACCTCTGCTGGTGTGATCGCCGTGCAGCTGGAGACAGACTGGTGTGACCGCGGTGCATATAGAGGGGATAACCTAGAACTACCTAGAACTGAGGGTTCTGGGAGTTTGAACAAATTGAAACACTAAAGAAGAATGGGACGTGCTGTTTTTTTTTTTTTGGCCAACATATTAAATGCCATTTGTTCCAATTCCAAAACTTTTCTCCCAAGCTGCCAATACTGTGAGTGCATTTTTGTTGTCCCCAGTAGGAACTCTAGTACAAAATCCCCTACATGTGTGAACTATCTCCACACGACAGGTAGCACTCCAGCCGACTCACCTTGACGTAGAGCAGGTTGGAGAACGTGTCCATGTTCTCGATGCGGTAGGGATCCTGGCCTCGCAGATCGTTGAACAGAGCCAATGCCTGATCAATATCTGGAACACAATAGGATAAGCATTCATGTACTGCAAAAAAATAAATAAAAAAAATAAATAACCCAAAAAGGCTTTTTTTTTTTTCTTTTAAGGCTGCAGTGAAGCTTTCGTGAACCTCTGATGTTGTGGTAGGCCACGGCGATCTGGGAGATGATGTAGGTGCTCTTGGAGAAGCCGGCCTCGATGAGACTCTGGTACTTCTGCAGAGCCTCCTTGATCATCTGCAGCTCCGTGTAGATGTGGGCCATGAAGAAGTCCTTGATCCAGCAGTCTGGCAGGGATAGGGACTTCAGCTGGAGGGAGGGACAGGCCACAGCTGATTGGCTGACAGGGAACACTTTGCTGTGCGCAGCAAGAGCCGCCGGGCGGAGCCGTTTCCTAATGAGCTGACTTAAGAGGCATCGGCTGAATAATAAGCAGCAGAGTTTTGTTAAGGAGAAGATTTGTGGACAACCTTACCAATCATTTGAACTAATACCTATAATTTGAAACGCTTGTTTTGTAAATACATCTGAAGTGGCTATGACCTCTTTATATTAAACACAAGAACACAATACACTGTTTTGTATCGTGTTCTTGTATTTGTCTCTCCACTTGTAAAGCAGCGTGGGTTCATTGAAAGGTGCTATACAAATCAAATGTATTATTTTGGCATCCAATTATGTATACTCATTATACAAATGTCTGCCATTTAGAAATAGCTCATTAGCATAGGCATGTTTAATTAGTAGCGTGTTAAGCAAAGGATGGAAACTAAGCAGCCAGTACCATTTCACCGTTGGTGACCAGAATAATGCATCGTGTATCGAGCATGTGTAGAATCTTGAGCAGCCAGTACCATTTCAATGTTGGTGACAAGGTTGCAGAGCTCCAGCCAGGCTCCCCAGTGGAGAGGGAGGGTGTGGGTTGCCTCCACAAACACCTCCACCGCCTCCTTCAGGAGGTCCAGCTTCCGGAGCACCACACCATATCTGGTTCAACACACACACACAGGCACACACCCGTGCGCACACACACACACACAGTTAATGGCCATCTGGTGGCCAGCGTCACCTCTTCACTGCCGTGTGCGGGAGAGGAAGCATTGGGAGCGGTGGTGCCAGGAAGCTGTACAAGCCGGGGAGGAGGCGAGCCCTGCAGTGGGGATGGAGCTGGACGGTGTGGAGGCGGCGACAGTGAGGAAGACGAGGGGAATGCTGCGGGCGACCCGGACCTACCCTCCCAGCCTCACTAGGCCGAACTGAAGCAACTGGTGCAACCCAGGAACACGTTCAGCCACATGCTCACTCAGCCAAGTGCCTCAAAGTGCTTGGGTGCTCCCTCATCCCACCAACCATCAGGCTCGGGAAGCTCCAACACCACCAGACAAATGGAACGGACTGAACTTACATTCACTCACACCACACACCTTTGGACTGTGTCCCAGCCGTTGTTATTCCAGGACTATTCATATGTTGTACCTAGAATACCT
>JAOPUI010000125.1:3560602-3574365 GCA_027123135.1 Urophycis floridana | reverse complement strand
TTCTTCCGGCAATACAACCAACGTGATTACCTGCTATTACCGGTGGTATACCGGGACTATACTTTGAGGCGCGTCATGTCAAGGTGGAAAATGAGCTTATTTCCAAAAATGGCGGAATATCCTTTTAAGCTTCATGCAGGCATTGAGACTTCCATCTGTTAATCGTGATCGTAGGTTGGTCTTAATGTTCTTTAGATGTGAGAAAGACTGCTCACATGCATACGTAGAGCCAAACATTGTCTGTACAGCAATACTCACATGCTGCAGTGTGTCGTATGTGACGGGAAGCACGTTCCAAGTTTTGACAATCAGCTGGTCCGCGGATTGAAATTTTTTCATTTCTCCCCGCTTGTGTTGGCTCGCCAACACTGCTTACTGTCGTGCAAGTCTTTCCAATAAAATTTGGTGTTGTCCCAGAGTACAGCTGTGATTGGCTCACGCCTCCCGCAACCATGAACGGTAGGAAATAAATGGATTGAAGTACGTTAACGTTATTATTTTTTATTAAAGATTTGTCTGCGAGCCAGATGCAGCCATCAAAAGAGCCACATCTGGCTCGGGAGCCATAGGTTCCCGACCCCTGCATTATAACCTGCATTTTCTTTTACACAAATGTCGACGACAGCACGCTTGTGTGAGCTTTAAGGAGAATTCACCACTAATACAAATCACGTCGCCTGGATTAGATTAGATTAATTTTATTTATCCTGAGGGGAAATAAGGCTGTCATAGCAGCAGTACAAATACATTCAAAAACACATTCAATGCTGAGGGCACTTGATTGAAAAAAAAGAAATAAAAAAGAAGAAAATACAGTTTAATACACAAAATATAAACACTATATACAGTACTGTATATGATATATAGTACAATATACCCAATAGGAAAGTAATTTACATTATGCGTGTGGTAAAAATTAATTGCTTTTGCGTTGCAGCGGATGTAGCCTGATGTCATCCAGCGTGAAGGCGATCTGCTTCATGGCAGAGATTCCCCTCCCGGTACACAGGAGAAGTGCTGGAGAAGAGCTTGTCACCCTGGCTGTGGTGGACAGGAGAAACTCTGGTCACCCTGGCTATGGTAGACAGGAGAAGCTCTGGTCACCCTGGCTGTGGTAGACAGGAGAAGCTCTGGTCACCCTGGCTGTGGTAGACAGGAGAAGCGCTGGTCACCCTGGCTGTGGTAGACAGGAGAAGCGCTGGTCACCCTGACTGTAGGTTAGGTCTGAGTAGCCGGGCGGCCCGCGGTGGATCAGTAGCAGGGGCGGGGGGGTCCCAGCCAGACCAGCTTAGGGAGCGCAAAGTTCAAATACAGGCCCAAGTCCCGCCTTTCACCGCTGTTGATGGGATGGCTGAACGCCAGCCAGGTGTGCTTGCCTGGGGCACCTGGGGCAGGGGAGCGGATGAGACCGCCTGGGCACCCGCTGTGTGGTTCCACCAGGCCCTTCGCCTTCTCGGAGCTCATGCCACCTCACTGCACTGCGGGCGTTGCAGTACAAGGGACTCGCACCCTTGTCATCCATCACCTCCACCATTTCGCACTTGCCCAGCTCAGAGCCCAGCAGCTTGTCCATGCGCCAAAGCCCCCCCCCCCGCACATCTTTGCTGTCGATGTACCGTCCAGTTGGGTAGGACTACTTACGCGTACACTGGCACAACCAGATGCCCGTTGGCCAGCTGGCCACCGTTTCCAGGTCTGACGGCAAACGTGGCAAAGATGCCCAGGCTTTCGCCCATCACACGCCGAGTCCTGCGCCGAGCTCCACGTGGCCCCGTGGTCACGCCTGGTTCCTTCTGCTGGAGAACTGTTCAGACTGGAGTTTGAAATGACCACTCATCATTAGGGGGCCGATTAATGGCAAATCCAACTGACAATTGGAGGTTTAAAGGCGGGGTAAGACAGGATGGAGTGGTCCCAAACCCTGCACTGCAACGGGCAGTGGTTGGACCCAAATGCAGCACATGAAAAGTCAGGTATAATTGGTTGTTACTTTGATTTTATATATATTTATTTATTTTTTACACACAATAACCAGAGCAGGCAAACAGAGAGCTCAGGTCCGGGGACAGAAGGCAAGGTCAAAACCGGGACAGCAATCCGAACTAGAAAGTACATTTCCTGTAGAAAATGTGAAGTGGGCTAGCTGACCGCAACCAGGTGTATTGCTTAAGCAAAACAGCTGTGTTGCTTAATTATAATGCAGAATGCCATTCTTCCTTTGCCTTGGTGCACTAGGTCAGTGGTTCCCAACCCAGTCCTCAAGGACCCCCACAGGCTGCGCGTGTGTATTGATTGCAACTGCCACTTTGTCCCTCACTCTGCTTCTCTCCAAACTGCCACTATTCTCTATGAGGAATCTCAAAAAGTATACATTTCACCGCTTATGTCTTCACCGTAGGAATCTAGGGAAACAGACAAGCAGTTTGATATATAGTATGTCTGTGTAGCTTACAAATTGTAGGAGTATCAACAAGTTAGACAACAGGTATGAATTTGAAATGACCAATTGCGTCCTAGAGTGGAGCACCCATGTGTGCGTATTGGAAGAGAGTGTCAAATGAAGAATAATTCAAAAACTATAAATGGCATCGCTTAGATATTTGAATGTGAGTGACAGCATGAAAATGTGAAACTTTGTGAAAATTGTAGGAGTGGCAGCAGCTTACAAAATTTGTGAATATTTTCAAATCACCAACTGCCGTCACTAACAACTGATCATTCCATCATTCATTTCAATGGGACAAAAACTAGTAATGAAACTGTAATATCTTAAAAACTATAACAAATAGAAATAGACCCTGTTGATTCCTAAAGTAGCTGAATGTTTTAAAGTTTGAATGAAGTTTCTAGCACAAAGAATGACAAAGTAGTTAAGCGGCAAAGTTTTGGAGAGAACATATAATAAAGAAAGAAAGAAATAGTGGGAATAATAATCGTGTGCTAGCTCAAAGCTAGCCCACTAATAACACTGGAGAGACTTGCCTGTAAGACGAAGAACAATGTGGCAAAGGGTGAAATGTGAGGACAGACTAATGAACTCTCTTGATTGACCGATTCGAAGCTGCTGCGTGAACAGGTGAGCAGAGTTGGCTTGATGAGCAGGGAGTGGCTGGCAGACAGGTGAGCAGAAGCGCCACACACATTTGATCATTTGTGTGTTCATTTAGCTCTGTTGACTCTCATACAACATTTTTCACCATGGCGCAAGAGGTGGGCGTCACTGGGTATTCAGACATGAAACGTAACGTTTATTTCAGGCAGAAACTAAATTACATTTATGCTGTGTTCCATTTTTTATTTACAGGGAAATTTCACACGGGGAAAAAGCTCCCCGGAGTTGTCGTTTTTGAACATGTACATGTAGGCCTATAGCCCTTGTGGTTGTGGAGGTAGGCCTATGTCATGTTTAGCAAAACACCTGAGCAAGAGACCTAGTGATGAAACCCTCGGGACAATCAGCTGAGGACAGAGAGGACAGAAAGGCTGCTCCCTTGCTCCCTTGTCACTGTGCTGGTCAGGGAGTTGTGTGGTCACATCACATGAAATATGAAAAAGAAAACGTCCAACTAGCAAAACATATTAGGCACGTCTCCAGATTTTGAAAGTACTGAATGGTTGACAAAATAACTTTATTTTGCCTTTGTTACATATTTGCATATTCATTTAGTCATTGTATATTTTACTCACTTAGTATCATGAGCATGGACCCTGTTTCTTGGCATCAACATACATATACATTTTTTTCTCCCAATATTGCATGGAAGTACTGAAGACAGCATATGCTGTGGAATTGAGCAGTTAAGTGGAAAAATCTTTAACCATCAACATAAGTCTAAATGTATAATTTAACATTTCTGACGCACATTTATCCCAGAGTAAGAATGTTACAATGTGTAAAGCATGACTATTTTAAATCCATGAATAACACTTCAGAAGAAAATAGGAATGATCAAATTAAGGCTCAAAGCAAGCAACAAACATTTTGCAATTCAGGAATTGCCAAAGAGGAATGGAAAAAATACAATGATTTAGTGGAACTATTGTACAGCAAAAAAGCTGTCAGACCAAACAATTCTTATAAATGATGTTGCATGGTTTTTCATATTGCGGTGGAATATCATCACATTCTCGGGAGGCATGTGTAAACTCTACGGAGAATTCACTCCTCATACAAATCTCCTCGACCTAGCTGGACGTCTGCCTGATTCCATCCAGCGTGAAAGATATGAAGGCGATCTGTTCCAGTTCACTGCGCTCCCCGCACTCCGCCAGACAGGAGAAGCGCTGCTCCTCCTGGTTGTAGGCCAGGTCCGAGTAGCCGCTGGGCCCGCGGTGGATCAGCTTCGGCCGGTCCCAGCTGGACCGGCCTAGGGGCGTGCGGTTCAAATACAGGCCCAAGTTCCGCCTGCTGCGCCTGTTGGTGGGATGGCTGAACGCCAGCCAGGTCCGCGTGGCCGCACCCTCCGATTGGTCCGGGGCGGGGAAGCCGACGACGCTGCCTTGGCAACCGTTGGGCGGTTCCACGAGCTTCGTCGCCTCGCTGGGATTCTCGAAGTGCCCGCCGCCGTCCCGGCTCAGCGCCTCCACCCGGCACGCCCCACTAATGCTGCGGGCGTTGAGATACAGGCGACTCACGCCCTCGCCATCCATCACCTCCGCCATTTCGCACTCGCACGACGCCATCTGCAGCAGCTCGCCGCACTGCCACATGAGCCCGGCGTCCTCGCTGTAGATGGCGAGCGCCCAAGGCTCCGGGGTGCCTGACAGGGAGCCGCTGCTAGGAACGCGCTTGTAGGCATACGCCGGCACCACCAGGCGCCCGGACGCCAGCTGGACGCCGTGGCCGGGCCCCACGCCGAACGTGGCCCAGCGGCCCAGAGACTTGCCGATGGCGCTCTGCGTCAGGTCCTCCGCGGCGCTCCACGTGGCGCCGTGGTCGCGGCTGGAGACGCAGCACAGCCGCGTCTGGTTGCGTCCCGTCAGGATCTGGTGGCGCTCGGTCACGTGGCTCCAGACGCAGATGAAGAACAGGAAGACGGTCTGGGTTCGGCCGTCGTACACGGGACAGGGGTTCATGGTGCGGTGGCCCGGCAGCTGGGCTGTGGACAGCTCCTCACATGAGGACCACTGGGGAAGAACACACAGCTTTATTGGAGTGTTCACTGTAGTTTGCATGGTCATCATCATCATCTTCTCAGAATGTGATGTATTGAAAGGTAGGTTTGCCCACACAATTTGGAATTTGTCTGGGTAAGGAAGTAATACTTCCTTGCACCATCATACCCAGACAAATTCTTCGGTGCATTCATGTATAGTAGTATAAAATCCATCAACGATAACAATACAACAGCAATAGATTTATAATTGTTATGTTTACAAATCAGCGTTACAAATGCATTGCAAGGTGTCATGGACGTCATCTATGACATATACCTGTATAGGACGGTCTTTTGTTATCGTCCCTCTTCTCATCACGAGAATTTTCGCATCGTTGTCAGATGGAGAGGTCCTCTTCTCTGCAAAGGCGAGGTACGTTTGCCTTTCCCGCAGGTAAACCAGGGAAGGGATTCTGTACGTTACGCCATTTGCCTCCTTTCTGAACAAAGTTGTTTTGACAACTTCTGCAGTTGCTGGTTTTGATGGCGCTGTCTCCATGACGGACGAGTCAAGTGTCTGCACAAAAGAGCACAATGTTTCGAAAATGCACACAAAATCCAGTCTCCAATCTTTAATTTGTTTGCAGGGACAACTACCTACAGTCTCTCACAGACGCAAAAGCAGAATTGATCTTCTCGTGGGAATGCTCGGTGCATGTGTTGCAGTATGATATGCTGCTGTGGCTGAACGCAGGCAAGTTTGCTGTGCTGCACCCTACCTGGTGCATTACCCTATCAGGGCAGAGGGCGAGGGTATAAAAGTAGAGTCCTTTAGTAGAGTCCTTTCTCTCTAAAGGACTCTATATAAAAGGAGGCTCGTGCCCCTCCCTCACAGTTTCACTTCCCCACTTCCCACTTCAAGGCCCTCCCACTTCCCGGCCTCCTGTTTCCTCCGTTGCGTCCAATGCGGTGGTCCATTGTGGTTAAAATCATATCTATGGGTGACCATGTTTCTCGAACTAAAAACCGGGACACTTTGCACGTGACCATAATGCGCACACAGGTGACCACGGTGCGCGTGCGCGTGAGCATAACGCATCCATTACTTGAATGGCTGTCGGACTTTGGAAATGGAAATAATCAAGACCGCAATGTGATGGTGAACAGGCCTATTCATAGGTAGCATTTATGATGATTTGAAACAAAGAAGTACAGTGTGTATGTGTGTGTGAATGAGAACATGTCAATGAGCGCAGCCAAGGTTCCCGACAGCATGTTTGCAGACACAACCACACACAGGAAAACTCGCTACGTTAACTTTTGTGCTATAATAAGATAATGTAGGCTATGCTGGCCCTGTGCCAGGGTTGTATTTTATTGTATCGTGAAAACCGGGACACTTAAGTGTCCCTACGTGCTTTTGTCGGGACTCAGGACACGAGACTCAAACCGGGACGTCTGGTCACCCTAGGTTAAAAGGATGGCGGTGATCTTTTTTGGCCGCGAGCACTGAGAGGACAAGCGGATCCTGAACGCCTCACCGGCGCCCCACAGACGCCTGTTAGCACGGAGCAGTGCAAAGCCTCCTCGTCTTTCTCCTCACCGGGAGGACGCCTGTTGATCGGGACCTGTGGCTGAACTCTGGACACTAAAGTGCAGGAACACTGCTACTTCGCCCACCTTTGGTGTGCAGTGGCTGTTTGCTGGGGACTGCTCTGTCGCCCTGCTATAGACTAGCTGCTGTGCATTCTGCCTCCGGTTCGCTTTCTGCTTTGCTCGCTGCTTCCTGCTTCGCTTTCTGTCTCTGCTGCTGGCGATTGTGACTGTTTTGAAAGTCCCGGCTCTGCCCCGGTTCTCCCACTCCGGACCTCGTCACCTAAGCTTCAGGCCCCGTGGCAGTTGTCCAGTCGGGGGGGGGGTGGTGGTGTGTGTGTGTGTGTGTGTGTGTTATATGGGATCAGGTTGTTTTGTTTGCTTTAAGTATATTGTATTGCTTTTAACTAGTCAGTTTAAAAAAGGCTTTATTTGTTGAATATTGTCTGTCTTAATTGTGTTCTCCCTCTCTGTAGTTGCTGAGGTCCAACAATGGTGGTGGTGTCCTGGGTGGTGGTTTCCCTTCGTGTGCTGTGATCCTGGATTTTGGTTTTCTTTACACCTCACTTTTTGTTGTGTGCGTGTCACGTATGAGCGGGGTGCTCCCCCTTTAAGTTTGGATTTCTCACCCGCATTGCCCCTCACAGTTGGTAAGCCTCAGTCACTACAGCAGTTTGTTTGTTTGAATTATTTTGCTTTTCTTTACAATACTTTTAGATAGTACAGTACTTTTAGATGGCTGCAATAAAATACATTTTATATTTGTTACAATTTGAACCACGTCTCCTGCCCTTCCTTGTATGACGTACCTGTGTGCCTCTAGTACATTTATATTTATTTAGAATTCCCTGGGTGACATTCCCAGGGTGGCGTTGTCGGTTCAAGCTCCATGTAGTAGCATGACTTTGTACGAGCCCTCGTATCACCACATAGTCATATCTGTAGCCAAACAGTACTGCTGAACTCAAATTCGGTTGGACTACTGGACTATTCAACTTAGAATAACACTTTATTAGACAGGTACAAGTTACTATTCAAATAACAACATAAAAACAGCGATGAATGAATACTAGAACACAATAAGAAGACTAGAAAAACATACAGAGAATACAAGACAATAATCAGAAAATGACAGTAGGTTGTAGGAATGTGGCTACACACAGGAAGCATGAAGAGTTCTTGATACAGATGGCTTCCAAGAGCAGTGTCAATCATGTCCGTATATACATTAGCATTGTTTAGGAGACCGCCTACTGAGTATTCTGTATTTTAAGACCATTTGTTGTTGATTCCCAGGGCCCAAACAGGTGTGTCATCTTCAGTGGAGCTGACTGGGCGTTGCCTGATTTCATATGCGTTGAGAATCCTAACCTCTGGGTTTCTGATGATAACCACATCATTCCCCTATGAGAGTGAGACCGATTGACTATACTTGCAGAGTTAATCACAATGAGACCAAACATGACATGAGAATTACATAGTAAAGTAACACAATAACCGGCTACAGTTTGCTTACCTGCCCCACCTGGGGATCCAGGACGACATCCTCTACCTGCTGAACAAAGTCTACTCTCATCTGGACAAGCCGGCGAGCACTGTGAGAGTCATGTTCTATGACTTCTCCAGTGCTTTCAACACCTTACGACCGGGTCTACTAGGTGAGAAGATGGCTGCGATGAAGGTGGAGGCCGCATTGGTGTCCTGGATTGTAGACTACCTGATGGGTCGGTACGCCTACGCCAACTGTGTATCTGACAGGGTGGTCAGCAACATTGGGGCCCCTCGGGGGACGGCCCTCTCTCCCTTCCCCTCACTCTCTACACCTCAGACTTGAACTATTGCACTGATGTTTTCTGATGACTCTGCAATAGTTGGTTGTTGAAGATGGTGATGAGGGTGAATATAGGACTGTTGTGGGCAACTTTGTCTGAACCATCTGCAGCTGAATGGAACAAAGAGTAAGGAGCTCATAGTAGACCTAAGGAGGGCCAAAACGCCGGTGTGCCCTGTGTTCATCCAGGGGGTTCCTGTCGACACTGTTGAGGAGTACAAGTACCTGGGGGTGTACTTCAACAACAAGTTGGACTGGACCAGGAACACAGAGGCTGTCTATAAGAAGGGCCAAAGCCGACAATGCAGGACAATGCTGAGGATGTTCTATGAGTCTGTGGTTGCCAGGGTGATCTTCTTTGCTGTCACATGCTGGGGCAGTGGGGTGACGGTTGGGGACACCAACAGACGTACGCATATTGTGTATATTTTGTATATTGTTACACATGTTTATATTCAATGTTTATATTAGATATTTATATTTATATACAGTTCTGTTAAGCACTGTTCTTCAATTCTGCACTGCCTTTTCTTTTTCCGGAGTATTGTAACAAATGCAATTTCCCTCAGGGATCATTAAAGTATTTCTGTCTGTCTGTCTGTCAATCATTTCTACATACTTTTTCCTCTTCACCCCCAACGTCTGTGTTTTCAGTGTGAAAGGTGTCATTCTCTGGCCCCCACATTTAATTACATTATGTTAAGAAATCCTGAGTCTGCCGTCTGTCTCACAGGGGCCAAACCCCCGCATACACCACCACATCAAAGAGCAAAGCAAAAGGTTTGGGGAGATGAGCACCCTACCCCTCTGAAAACATGACATTATCATCACTGCATTGTACATAATGACTGAACTGAGACAGAAACTAGACCATGTCTGCGTTATGCCTGTAACGCTTTGAACAAGCGCACAAAAAAAATAAAATGACTGATACATTTGGACGAAACACTTTTCTTTCCGGCCACAGCTGATCTCTGCTGCTATTTGAGCCTTTTTTTTCATCCCACGATGAAAAGCCTGTTAGGCGGGCCGAGAGCCTGGAGCACCTTTGAAGCTTTGTGACTCACCGCTCTCTGTGGCAGCGAGACTCACGCCAGTTGAGTTTCAGCTAGAAATGTTTTTTTTACGGCCCCCTTTGCAGCAAAGCTCCGACGGGCATTCAGTCTCGCTCCTGCAATCCGGTCATCAACACAGAAAGCTCTCCATTTACAAGACATGGAGCTGAGCGGGAACACAGTGGGCCACAGGGTAGTGGTTACACAGACGGATTACCTGCAAATCCCACCTCGAGGGGAGGGGAGTGTCTAAGAGTGGAGCCCCTTCAGCATTTGACTCACTGCATTCATACAGGCAGGTGCTTATGCACACACACACACACACACACACACACACACACACATCCAGTAATGCCATTACCATACCACAGCATGCCAAGCCACCTCATTGCTAATGCAGGAGTGTAAGTGATGTGGTTTGGATGGCTCATGTGAAATGTGAGTGGGCTACAAAAGGGGCAGAGGTTCAGTTCAGGTCATGGTGGTGCAAAAGGGGCAGAGTGGTTCAGTTCAGGTCATGGTGCTGTATAGTAACCGTTGTGCCAAATGGCCACAGTTGACTTTGGGTACAAGGAGGGGAACGCTATCACAGGCAGCTTCTGGTGACCTCCAGTCTGCCTTGAGGTAGGGATTACCATAATGAGGAAAGGCCTAGAAAAGCAGAAATTACCAAAGACAACTGTGTCTCATAATTAGTCCGGGAGGCAGGAGATTAATTGAGCTTTGCTCGCTCTTAAATCGCCCCCCAGTGGTGAGATGCTAATGGTGAGAAAATATATGTGAAATACATTTACCTACTGTCTCTCAATTTGAGATTTATTTTCTTTACATTGCTTTAGTGTTAGCTTTTAAAGCATGTAGTTAGTATTTACAAACCCTTGGCTCGATATAAAGCTCTTGCGAAATCAAAGAAGGCTTGTCACAGCCACACGAGAATGTGTGTTTAGGTTCACGCTGTAGTCTGTGTTACACTACACATCCTCTCACCCCCGCCAACATCTGGATTATGTCTTCAGTGGGAAAGAGTACAATCACTTTTTATTCCTGTGACAGATTACGGCAGTAGTGTATTTATCGGCTCTAGAAACAATTGCCAATCGCCCAAAGGTGATTTTGTTCTTCGAACCCAGGGTTGACAGAGTGACTGAATATGTCACACATAGTGTCCACAAAGTGTGTTTCTGGCAAGTGTTAAAAACTTCTGCGTATCTGAACATTGTTTTTATGATAACTAGCCATGTTAGCTCCTAGCTCAAGATCACAGCCATAACTTCTTTATAATACATCCATGAGGAATGAGCTGCACATGCAGATGCAAACATGGACATTTCGATTTGTGAGAGCTGTAGAGTCTTAAATGTACATTTAACAACAAACTCTTCACCAAAAGTAAATGTTCATTTGACAGCTGACATGAAATGTGACGGACTGGTGAACAGCATCCATGGCGACAGCATGACCAAACAGCTGTAACACTCAGGAAATGATATGGTTAGGAAGTAACAATGTAACATGTATCACCGTCCTACGTGCTGCCGTCCACTTGTTACCAGCCGTGCTGTGCAGCGTGCTCATGACGTAGAATGTGACGCACCAGAAACAGAACTCAAAGAGGCATACTCCCATACATACTACCAGCAATGGGAAGGGCTGAATCACCTATATTTAGTGGGTATTAGTTAGTTATATTAGTTATTTTAGCAGTACTTGGTCATCTTTTGTCTTACTTTTAAAATACATACAGACCCTGCACTAGTGTTCAGCACCTAACCGAACAATATAAGTGGTTGCGTTTTCCCTTCTTCTGACTGGCTCACGCTAATTCGTCAAAACAATCAACACATCAAAAAGTATCAATATAAAGTTCTTGTGGAATTGATCCAAGTCATGTTTGATCATAGAGGGGCTCCAGTGTCGGATGGAGTTAGATTTCAGCAGGGACGACCTCCATGATAATTTGCATGGATCTGTTGAAGGTATCTGTGGAGAAAAAAAAAACCTGGATTGTATATATGTAAGACAAAAGCGTAATGCAGATGACACAAACAATGTAATAAAACATTTGTGCATTCTTATTGTGCACAATAATTCCTTTAATCATGTAAACATCCTCACATTACATTATGAGTAGATGTTTTTGTCCCAAGGAAGTTACACCGAGTACAGCATCATTCAGCATTAGTAGTAGTAGTAGCAGTAATAGTAGTTGTATTGCCTGTTCATCACTGTTTATCACTGTAAGAAAAGCCTTAAAACAACACTTAATAAAAACACCTAATTACTTGTGCATGACATGTCCCTCAAGGACATGGGCTAAACGTGTATGCAGTGTGAGCAGCGTGCTGTGGGCTACCTAGACATCTCTGTAGCCATGCCGGCCTGCGGTCGAACACGATGAAGATGTAATACGCTGGGATGCCAGTGAGGGATATGGCGAAGCCTATCCCGGTGTTGACAGGGTCGGAGTACAGGGACAGGAAGACCATGAAGAAACAGGTCAGGCAAAATATCACAGGGATGATCAGAGGGACCTGAGAGAGAGAGAGAGAGAGAGAGAGAGAGAGAGAGAGAGAGAGAGGGAGCGGATGGAATGGATGCATCATTACATTTCTCCCTTGACAAAATCTGCAACACTTTCACATGGAGATGCAAATGTGTGAATTGTGTTCGTAATGTTTTAAGCTGTTTAAAATGTTGCATCATAGTTATAATAGATCCAAACCCACATTTGTTACGACTGTATATTCATATAAAAGGAACATTATACATAAACAAACAACTGCCTAAGGTGCCTTAAGTCCTGAGCCATCAAAATGTGCAACCTCTGCAAGAATGTGTCTTCATATTGTGATGGTCCACATTTTACTCTGAGGTTGAATATGAAGCTCCTTTTCTTCAGCTATATTAACAAGATATTTAAAATGGCAGCGATCATGGAAGGGTTTATGATCAAAGACGGGCCATCCAGACCAAGTTCCCTAAATCACTTTAACATTTTATTATAAATATATTGCAAACAATTTCTATGTACGTCAACAACATCTGAAATACATCACTCTCCTTATGTCATGAGTCATTTAGACCTCTGCATATTTGCACAGCAAAATAAACACCTTTTGGTAAGGGTAAATGAGCGGTCATAGCGAGTGTCTCAATGACACCAGTTTGCGGTCCTCTCATGTGCAGTAGAGTGCAGGCAGCAGCCTTGTGACACGCTCACAGTTGTGCATCTATAATAAGCCCGGCCCCTCCGGAGCGGGTCCTGGTTGGCTGGCGGCCCTGGCGGAACAGACGGTGACTCGCACCTTAAAAGGCCTGTGGAGGTGAGGCTGCGTGTAGCGGAGGTAGATCAGGCCCAGCACGGCCATGCCGATGAACAGCCAGCGCAGGAAGCTCATGAAGTTTAAAAGGCTGTAGATGTCACCCGCAAACAGCTGGAGTAAAGACATTGGGTACTGCGAAATGAAACACACACACACACACACACACACAGACACACACACACACTGCAGATGTCATGGTGGGGACCTCGTGTGTGCAGTGGATGGGGTGTGTGGATGCTTCATGTTATTGTGGTTATTGTTCCGCAACGTGAAGCTTGTGGTCTGGTGTGTTTGTCGTTACTTATTGCTAATGTGTGATTAAGTTGTGCATAACAGTTAATAAATAGCAGGGACAGCTGCTACTGAAGAATTTGAAAGGATTAACAATTCCCCTGCTGGTTTCCTGCAACACATCATAAATCTATACCAATTATATAATATTCTGCACACACACATTTTAATGGACCTGGCATCATTGTAGGTCCCTCTTAAACGGCCATCCCCAAGGAAAAGATGCAAATTAATTCATACTGCACTGTACTAGATACTGTACTCCAGTATCTATGGGTGCTTTGGACATTTTGGAGAAGACTTAATATTGCCCATTAAAGCACAAAGGAGATGAAGGTTTGTGATCCCTGCAGTGTGCAGCTCTGGTGGCTGCAGAGGGCCTCACCATGGTGAACACGGCTGCCAGGGGAGTGTGTCTGCGGATGTGGATCATTGACAGGACTTCTGGAAGATGACCTTCACGAGACGCTACGTAGAACATTCTGGTGGAACATGTTAACACACACACACACGCACGCACACACACACACACACACACACACACACACACACACACACACACACACACACACAC
>JAOPUI010000125.1:3541716-3552597 GCA_027123135.1 Urophycis floridana | reverse complement strand
GTGTGTGTGTGTGTGTGTGTGTGTGTGTGTGTGTGTGTGTGTGTGTGTGTGTGTGTGTGTGTGTGTGTGTGTTATATTTGTTTTTGTTGTATATGAACATGTGATGTGTGTGAGTGTGTATGTGCATGCAATGTGTCCAGTAGTGTGTGTGGTGTATGTCTACGTATGTGTATCTGTGTTGTCGACGCTTGTTGCGCTGTGTGTATCAGTGCGCGCGCGGGCATGCGTGATGCGTGTGCTAACATTGTTTGAAAGCCCACATCTGGAACAATCAGCATTGGCAACAGCAATCAGACCAGAGAAATGGCTTGTTATGATTTGTTTAACTCTCAAATCAAGAGCCAACAGCTCAGAGAAAAGTCCCAGGGTGACTCAAACACCAGTGTCAGCAACAATAGTCCCAAAAAACATCATTAACGCCGCCTGATACACAGTCTGCCAGCTTAGTTCCACTGCTCCATCGAATCATTCATCATTTCCTTTCATTATACGAGATATACACTCTAGGTTTGGGAGGGAGCAGCTTGAAGTGAATAAATGCTGATGTTACAGTTGGTCTGTATTCCTTATCAATCATACATTATGTTTTCCCGGAGGGGTTGCAGGCCTACGTTTGTTCCCAGTGACACACACACACACACACAAAAAAAAAACGAAACACTGCATGTGTGAAAAGAGTAGTTATGACAAGAAGGCCACGGTCTGTCTGTCTTTTCCCGGGAACGGGTCCAGCCAGGGGTCACGGGGTCGACCGCGGCCATCTCAATTAAGGAGAGGACGAGGGGTGCGGGAAAACAGGACCCTTAACAAATTTCGGAAGTATTTTGATGAAGTATAAACTCTGGGGTTATCCCGAGCACGTTAATCAGCTCCCAAAGCAAACACGTCCGTCGCAGCCGGTTAGCGTGACGCCCGCCGGCTTTTCAACCGAAACGTCGTTCTTAACAGATTTCTCGCCACGTCCCGTTGCCCAGAAACGCTGGCACGCCCAGGCGAGGGAAGACCAGCTGCAGCGCACATTATTCTCTCTCCTCGCTTGGTTTCACGTCGTTAAACGCCTTGAAAGACCAAATGATTTCCATCATCGTCATTAATTTGCACGTTTGATACAAGCGCATTTTAGTGCTTGTCCGGGTGCTTCTCTGGTTTATACTCATTAACCAATAAAACACGAGCAACCGAAGTTTCCAGCTCGTTTTCCCTCCGCCAGGAAATGTTTTCTGCGCCGACTGAAAGTGCAGACAAATGTTTGGTAAAATACACTGCTAAAGGGCATCTCCCAAAATAAATGACAGAAAATAAACAATTTTTTTTGGGTGTTGAATTGAACGGCGGTGACGGGTTTTAGCGGAAACCTGCGAAAATCATAATTCACGAAAACGACCACTTCAATCCGAATTAAATAAGTGTTGACCTTGTCCCGACCCCTAGGCTGGTCCCGGCTCTGCAGTGCTGCTGGACTCTCTCGGGTTGGAGTACAGCTCCAATCACATCTGATTTATGCCCAGTGACTACCCCCAGCTGGTCCCATAGTCCGGGCCAAGACCAGGCATGCAGAGCTCAGCCAGCCACTGCGGCCTCTTGGAGCTAAAAATATTCAAAATCGCTATCATTGTCCAATTTTATTTCTCGTACCATTCGTTGTCGAATAGTACAAAAGCATGGCGATAGGGGTCATTGGGGGTCACATGGGTGGCAATTAGTCTCTGAAAGAATATATTATTAGGATATTATTCTCTTATTAGATCATATAATGATAGGGTAGTATTTAATGTGTGTAGAAAGGTTTACACACATGGGTAACCCTAAGAGATAAGGGGGGCTTGGGCCTTCATCCACAAAGTGAAGGGACGCCAATCTGTTTAGTGATTGAGAGATGGGAGGGAGAGAGAGAGAGGGAGGTCTGGTGCAATGTGAGACAGAAACACCAATGTGTCATTATGGAAGAGAGAAGGAGAAAGACAGAACATGAAGGAGAAAGACAGAGCATATAGAGAGCAACTTTAGCCTACATGGATTATTTTACAACTGTTTTTTCTCAGTCCGTCCCGGTTCATACAGCCACATCACTTCTTGCATGTATTTATGCGTTGTGTACACATCTCGCCTCAATTTCCTGTACTGCAATCCAAAGCAAGTCTGTTTATGTTCTAGATTTAAATTTGTTATTTTGCCATTATTCCATCATGTCTGTTCACATGGCAACAATTGCACTTCTCTCCGTGCCTGGCAGGACAGATCCCTCTTCTGTGTTCCCTCTCAAGGTTTTCTACATAGTTTTCCCTTTCCCTGTTAAAGGGCTTTTCTAAGCACCGTGCCCAAAGCCTTTTGCAAATTCTGCCTCATATTACACACAACATGTGCTCCGATACAACAGCCAGCTTGTAAAGACCTGGGAGGGTTTAGTTGTTTGCCCATGTACACAACGGCAGGGGATGGAACCGGCAACCTGCTGCCCCACTGGCATGACCTTATTTTAGTATCTTATGTATTTGCCTCATGGGAATCATTATAAGATAAGTTAAGAGGGATATGAACAAGGACATTTACATTCAGCAGACCAGTCTGCCCAGAGAGACAGAGAATTATCACAGCGGACATTAAACAAGTAATCACAAGTGTTGCCAGACCTGCAAGTTCCAGAAACAACGACTGCTGTGCAAAGAGTGACTGCAAGAGTTTGCTAGATGTTATGCTGAAAAGTTCGATGTTATAAATCTATAGTGCCTGTCATCTACAACAGGACTTGCACTTCGACTCAAGTTTCCATATACATTAAAACGTTCAACTTTCCCAGGCCTAGATGTTTATCATACCTTATATTATTGGTTGGATTGATGTCTGTTGAACACCAGTGTGAAGCCCAAACTGTGGATAAAAAACAACCTCAGTCTAAAGGTTTTATCAAAGATAAAGTCTTCAAGTTCATTGTAGCAACTTTATTGTAATCCTATCCATGTACAAGTGCACAGTGGGGCATTTAACCTTACTGCTATGGAATGGCTTGGCCACGTAGTATTGCTGCAGTAGGTTGTCGTTTTTTTAATAGTACTACCGCAGTATCTGGTATGTTTTTAATACTACTGCTGTGATTGGTTGTGTTTGTAAGTCGTTTGGCAAAATCTGGTATGTTTGGTTTGTGCTATTGCAATATCTAGTGTGTTTATGAGAGTACTAGTGCAGTATCTGGTGTATTTTTAATACTATTCTGTGATATCTGTTGTTTTTAATACTACTACTGTGATATCTGGTGTTTTTAATACTACTACTACTTTGATATCTAGTGTTTTAATACTACTAGTGTGATATCTGGTGTCTTTAATACTACTACTTTGATATGTGGTGTGTTTTAATACTACTGCTACTTTGATATGTGGTGTTTTTAATACTAACACTACTTTGATGTGTGGTGTTTTTAATACTACTACTACTGTGATATGTGGTGTGTTTTAATACCACTACCACTACTTTGATATCTGGTGTGATTCAATACTACGGTGTGATTTAATACTACTACTGTTGTGATATGCAGTGTGTTTTAATACTACCACTACTTTGATATCTGGTGTTTTTAATACTACTACTATTGTGATATGTGGTGTGCTTCTAAAGATCCTCCCTCAGTGAGGGTGTGTGTGTGTTGGTGGTGTTGCCTTTGCACCTCTGGTTCTGATTTGTCTTCTGATTCCTTAGTGTTAGTTCTGCTGCGGAGCCCGGCCCTGATGCGGGGCTCCGACAGAGTGAGGAGCTGCTCACAGGAGAGACTCTCCGTGTTGCACTGAGTCAATACACCTCCACAACCCTCCACGGGAAGACGGCACGCGCTGCTCAGCCCTGTTCCACATCTGGTATCTTAGAGTGAAGTACATTCAGCTACACGTTCAGACTTCATATGCAATTGAGTCTAAAGCTATGAATTTGTAACTTAGTTTACACTGAATTTTGTGGACTCTGGAGTGTTTTAAAGATGGATGACGGTGAAGGTTCAGACGTGCACAGCTATTGATGCCAACTCTCCTCACAGTGAGCTAACAGATTTTATGTTTACAGAGAGCCAAAGCAATGCTCAAAATGTGTGTGGATATCTAGACACATACATATGACTCATACAATAAGCATGATTTATGTTCATAAAACTTTTATATGTACAATAAATATAACACGACAAAAAGGTAACTCAACAAAATGACAGTGAAGTTTGGAAAGGCTGTGGACTTGGGTTAATGACCCCCTGTCTGAAGTGTTATATGTTAACATGTATAATATAACATGTACACTGTTATGTTGAGACACTGTTTAGAAAGCATTACCTGTTTAAATAGGCAAGGTTAGCACAACAGTTATCACTGGTACAAGAGATTCTGACCACAATGATATTTATATCTCATCATTGTTGTGTACTGGTCATGTAAACATCTTAAGATTTTTTGCTATACTGTCATAAACTGTATATTGCAGAATGTATGTGAAAACTATTTTTATAAACAGTTCAGCGTTCTACCATAAGATGTAAGATGTAGGATAGCAAAAGTACAACAATCATAAAAAAAGCTTGTTCTATAAATACTTTTGTAGGTTGTCTGACAGAATGATGACCTTGCTTCAGATGTGATTTGACTGTATCTTCGCGGGACGCCGTGTGTTTAAGGCGAACACATGTCTTCAGTGTGCTTGGGGTTTAAATAATTTACTATCTCCCTGATGCCGTCATCGCAAACCGTCGTTTGAGAAATGCCACCGATATCCTCTCCCCTAAACTTTTTCCAGGTGTCTGCAAAAAAAAAAACCCAAAACAAAACACGAAAACCCTCAGCAACAGAAAAATTCAATATAGAGATTGAAACAATAACATGAATGTATTTCATTAAATAGCAGCAAAACCTTCTGAAGGAAAACTTGAAACAAATGGCCACCGCTACATCAATTGAAGCTATGAATTGTTTATATGTCACGAGCGTATGACAAGGATTCAACCGACCTTCATCTACCGTAGCGAGCAGGGTGTAGTTCTCAGGGTGATCGGTGACGGCTTTACGTTCCACTTCTGCGATTTCCAACAACTGCAAATCCTCTGCGAGAGTCGAGAAAGGCAAAAACGTGGCGAGTGAGCGATTTTCACCATCTCTGTACACTCTACACTGTACTCATTCATCGCTCATTTCGGTGCGTTTCTGAAGCCACACATTACCCCCTATGGTCTTCCAGGTTTGGAGTTCGATTTCCGCCAGCCCCGACTTTTCCACGGCGATCGTTCGGACGTCTTCTGAGACGTTTCTCGCCGGTTCCACCTTGTAGATGAGAACGTTGTTTCGGAAACCGTGGTGACACTTGCTGTGGTTCGTCTCGGCCCGGAGCTCTGGAGGCAAGAAACACAAGGCCAGGGGGTGGCAGGGGCCGTTGGACCGGTCACTGAATCAATCATTAAATCAGTGAGTCAAACACATGAAGGAAGGTTTTTGATGTTACTTTTGATGTGTTTTCACAATGCTTTACTGTGTCAGGAATATGAATATGTATTAAAGTGATAGACAACAGGAATCCATCGTTTCCTTCCAATTATGTTATCAAGGGTTGTCAAGGTGTGCATTACGCATCAGAAAATGATGCTCAATCAAATCTGTTGCAACCTCAAGTCATGTCAGGCTACGGCTTTCCTTTGGTCCCTTTAAGCATCTTTTACGCTTGTGGATCGTCTTTCCAGCCGTTTAAATCCTACCACATTTCACGGCACTCCAAGCCGTGAAAGTGCCCTTAGGAGCCGGTGCTCCTCAGGGCGCTCTGTTCAGACCTCTGCTGTTTCTGCAGGGCGGCCTGCTGCTACCTGGGCAGGTCTTGCAGCACTTCCCCGCTGACTTGGTGGGCCGCTTGCAGGGGTACTGGTTGGGACAGCTGATGCGTCGGCAGTCCTGGAGGCCGTCGCTGCAGGAGCACAGGATGCACTCCAGCACGCGTCCCAGGACCGGGTGCCACGTCTCCCCGTGGGAGTACGTCTTACTGTTGTATGAGCATGCTGGGGCGGGCGGGGGAGGGGATGAGAGGCATGTTACTAAAGGTGTGACTGGGACAGAAACAAGGTTAATCAGTGGAGTGGAGTGATTAATAACCAGTGTGAATTATTAATAACGTATAATAATGTAACAATTAATGCAAGTAATAATCATAATAACATGATGAATAATTTATATATTATACACAAAAGTTAATAATTAATAATAATAATAATAGTTATAATAATTGTAATAATACTAATACTAATGCATATAATTATTTATATTGTGACAATTATTATGATAATCAATATCGTTATGATCATAGTCTACAGTTCTTGGTTTGAAACCTTATCATTCAGCAAGATACCCAACCTCTCATTAATGACCAAATAATAGTTCCTCTCAAAGTACCAAATAGTAAGCGGGGTAATTTTGTCAAGCGGCTGCGTAGCAATGCAGAACAATACAACATGTTAAAAAAGAACAAACCTTTTTGCTGTTTCTTCTGTAAGAAGATCTTGACTGTGGTGTCGGCGGCTCCCTTCAGGTTGAGCTTCCCCAGACCCAGGCTCCGGTGGCCGGTCCGGGGCCCGCCGTTCAGCGTGGGCAGGGTGGCCCCCACGGGCCCCGTCCAGTCCCTGGGCACCGGCTCCTCGGAGCACTGGTCCACAGAGTGTCTCTGGTGTCGCCGGGCCGACGTGGACACAGCGCTGAGTTAGTGCATGCTGGTGTAACGATGGTTACCATCTGGGTTACACGGGTTTCATTCAACCCTTGATGTGTCAAAACATGTACAAATGTGCGAGACACACACACGACTGTCATCATGAACGGATGTATGAAGGGACATACAACGCCACGGTTCAGCTGTTGGTTTCCATCCTCCAGAGACGAGGAGCCGCTGGTCACATGATCTGGAGGAGAAAGCATCACCGAGTCAGTGTGCAAGTAGAGCATATGCAGCGTCTACCAAAGTCCAGCCACTTGTACATTACGAGCACGTTTCACTACAGATGTTCAGCCCCTGCACCTGGCTGTGAGGCCAGGTGCAGAAGACTGTCGAGGGTGTAGAAGATAAGATTGCATTATAATTATTATTAATAATGATTATAACACAGTGTACAGTGAAGGAAAACGTATACACAGCTGTGCAAGGACGTCCTTTGTACAGCACAAGACATGCATCCAGATATAAGGTGGGCTCAAGGACCTCTGCAGACCATGCAGCAGGTGTCTGGCAGGGGGACGGGGGACGAGCAGCTCAGGGACGGGCAGGTCTTCAGCGCGCAGAAGATGTTCCCATTCTGGAGGAGACGGGTAGAGGTAGAGGGTTATGCAGCATACCGCTGATGCGGATATAGCCGTGAGAAATGAGCTGTGGGTGAGAGGGACAGATGTTGAAACAGCACCGGCCTATGACTTCAGAATGCTGGTCTACTTGCTTTAAGCTTTTACACGCCGATTCTGAATTCTTTGAGACTTCAACCTGAAAATAACTAAATAAACATAACATAACATAATAAAATGTACCAAAGGATCCATGTTTTTCAAAAACAACCACACAATACAGTCCACCGGCTGTCACTGAACAGCAGTACGTGAGGACTTGTACTGGACGAGTCCTCCGTGCTCTGGGTTCCGAAACCCGCTCTGGATCCGGCAGATGCTGTCAGCACCGGTGCCGTCAACAAGAACCGACCCAAGGGCAGGTCTGCTGGGTGAGCCTGGATGTTCAGTATTTGGCAGGAAGATGCTTCGTCCTCTCCCTCTCCCCCCCCCCCTCAGTGAATCCACTCCCTCCGTTTACCTCGGCTGGAGCTCAGTTCAAAAGGACAGAGCGCATTCCCAAGTTAATGATGACGGAAACTTCAGTTATGTTCCTGTCGATAACATTCATCACCTCCGTAATAACTTTTTAAAACTTGTTTTGCAACAAAATTGGACCAATAAGGAACAGCGCTGTAGGCATATTAATAACAGCTCAATCACGAGCCTTTGTCATTTTAGTAGAATTTTTAAGTGTGTTTTTGTTATGTTGCTGTGTTGTGGGCCCCTGGGGTCCATCGCCGACAGCAGCCAGAGTTAACACTGAGGGGGGCTTACCGAGCATGTGCACATGACGCACTGGTTGGTCTGTCTGGACGGGAAAAGGTCCTGCTTGGTGAACGTCTCCCCCGGCTGGTAAACACTCCCGTTATACCGGCAGGTCTTCACGGAGGCCCGGAGTCCTGCTGGGACCCGGGGCTCGTCTGTGGATGGAAGAACCCACAAACAGTCCAGTCTATGTGAATACAACGTTAAAGATAGAGGTGTGTGTTTTGAGGCTAGCTAACCCCGGACTACTACCTGGGCAGCGAGGGCAGCACTGCTGCGGCTCGGTCACTGGACTCTCACAAGTCAACACGGGACACCTGATTGTGTTACATTTCACATGGCCCGCCTAAAAGAGATGGACACGGGTTAACGAGCTCTGGAAGGACGGACGGACACACACACACACACACACACACACACACACACACACACACATACACATACACATACACACACACACACACACACACAGTGAGGCAGTTTACAGAATTGTCATGTCAATGTCAAATGGACGTGTTTGAGGCATTTGGGCAATAGGCTAAAGGAAGTCTAGACATTTTGTGCATGATTTGGGATGGTCAAGAATCGGCATGACGACAACCCACCTCGGTGCACATGCAGCGCATACAGAACATGAAGCCGAAGGGCTCCAGGTAGGGATGCCAGCTGTCTCCTGGGTTGAAGGTCTTGTCTTTGAAGGTGCATGTCGTCCCCGACTCTGAATGAAAACAAAGCAGCGACCAGATTAGGAAAAATATCGCACATTGAACAGTAACAAAAAGAATATTATTATTGTTGTTTTCTTCAATTTGTTTCAACAAACTATCAGGATAGGGGGCTGAAGAAGGTAGAACAACGATGCTAACGGTATTCAACAAAGATTGAGGAAATGCACACAAAAAAATAACTTCAGGTACAAACTAAATTTACTTTAAACCCATGTAATCACTCCAGAACAAGTTGACGCGTGGTTTCTCTCACCTTTTGTCGCTTTCAGCTCTGCGTCCGCAAACCAAGTGATGAGAATAAACGCAGCGACGAGCTTCATGTCTTGAATATGTTAACAGTAGGTCTTCTACACGAAATAAAAGTTAGTTTGGATGCTGCGTAACTTCAGGACAGCGAGAAACGAGGATAAAAAGCAGCTATTTATCATTTGTTCACCCGAGGCGCCCCCTAGAGGCGCGGAGAGGACACAGACATGGGAAGGTTGTGAAACGACCCTTGGGGATTGTACAAACTCCAACACAATAAACTGGAGGCTGTGATCAGTCACACAAAATAGACCCTCATCATTGCACTTAGTGAAACAATCCTACAAAAAGGATGTGGATCAGTAGGATCTGAAAGTATACATTTGTTAAAATATCTGTATCCTTTTGGGCAAATATGTGGACACATTTTTAAAACAGGCATACTATGAAGACACATTTGGACAAGACAACGTAAGAATGTTGCTATACAGTGTTTTTGTTTGTTTTTATTTGAAATAGAAGTTACCTTTTACATACATGTACGCCGATGGAGGCGACAATAAAAACAGACACCGGTATGTCAAATGAGAAACATTATAAAGCACAGTGATAAGCCAGAAAATAAATAGAACATGCCCACTTAAAATACAGCCCCATTTGCAGTAGGCCTCGTTAATAAGGGGTATAATCGCTTTAGACCTGTATTAACCAGACATTTATAACAACACAACATAGCAGACATGAATGTTCATATCATGAATAATAAAAAAATAAATATTAAAACCGCCCTCCTTTTGCGAAACCATTGCCATAACTTCCCATTTCCATCACGGGTTAAAAACGGCCGGTTAAAATGTAGTCGCTAGGTGGCGCCAAACAATCTCATAACAAACGTTCAATGGAAACACATTCAAACATTTGATTGCGCCTTCCACTATTATTTCCTTGGCTACAACACGCTATTTGCGTATTCAGTAAATCATTTAGTCCTATGGAATCTCATTAAAAACAATTTTGGAGTACAAACTAATTAAAAAGGACAAAAGAAAAAGTAAATGAGAAAAGGTTGCAGATGATTAGTTTTAGGGAAACAGTGCATGTACAAACAGGTTACAGGTTATCATCAATTTGAAATACTGGATAATCTTGGAGGACTTTTTTTTTTTATAGTGAACACAGTGTAGTGCGTTTCATGCAGCCTTGTAGCATATGTACATTGCCTCATCACAGTACATTTAAACGCTATTTCAGGCAACTTTTTAATTTTTCTGGAAAACGGGAAAACAGTTACCAGACTTGTACTCGAAAAGAGAAAACACTTTCTAGACCCCTTTGCTTTCACGGGACTTAAATTTAAAACCTGTTTGAATAAAAAAAGACAGAACACTTAAGCGCAACCAGACACCTCAGTTAGTGGAAGTATGGACATGTAGGCCTGAACCATGTCTTACATGACGATGCGGTTATCTTAAGATATACTGGAGGAGAGCGCGGCGTTGTAGAGCCTGGGACTGCCGTCTGGTACACTTCAACGTGAATAATATTGCTTCTGGAACTTTTAAAAACTCACACCAACAGAGAGAAGAGGGAGACACGGCGGCCCGGCCAGGGGAACCTCAGGACTGACTGCTGCCTGCATCGGGCCCCGCGGGATCCTCCAGCTTCTGCTTCTTCTTGGCTCTGATCTGGTTCATGGCCTCCTCGATGGAGCGCTTGTCGCGCTTATTCGCCACGGGCACTGTGATTGGTCCACCCGTCGACCAATGAAAAGAAGATGGAAGAACAGGGAGGGTGGGGGGGGGGGGGGGGTACTTGGGGATTAA
>JAOPUI010000125.1:3165013-3178853 GCA_027123135.1 Urophycis floridana | reverse complement strand
CCCCCCCCAGGTTCCTGTACAGTGGTATCAGAGGTGGCTCAAGGTGCCATTAAGGACCCCGCCCGGTTTCAAGTTGAAATACTAACAGTGTACTGGGGCGGCTGCTGCCGTCCCACGACTGGTTGAACTCAACGTTTCTCTCCCAGACGGAGCGCTTTAAGTGCAAATAAAAGGCTAAACTCCAACAGATAAATAAACATGGAATTCAGCCACATGCGTTCAAATAGTAATCATATATTTAATTGATATACATATATTGCCACCATTGGCACATACGATATTGCACACAGTGATGAAATGTTGCACAGAAGAAAAAAAAAATAGATTCATTTTCCTTTTTTAAAGTGGGCACAAACATTCCAAAAATTACAAATAACGTGGGATGATAACGCTGCAAAGGTAAAACAATTCATAATGAAAATGAATAAAAACAAAATCAACAATGAAAAGACATGTTTGCTATTCCCCCATTAGTTTAGCAACTAGCCTGTTAGTACCCAGGTCAGACAACAAAGTATTTTGTCGCGGAGGGCTCTTGGAGGGGGTTCTGAACCACTGGCCTGAAGGTGACAGTCTGTCAAGCAGCCCCCCCCCTGCGCCCTTATGGAAATGCACCTAGCTGCTCTTCATCATCTCGCAGCTATGGTGACCCTCACCTTCATGTTTAACTCTGGGCCGATACCTGGATGGCTCTGAGAAAGGGGAACAAGGTCAGACGATAGGAAGGAAGGAACTGAAGCAGGAAGAGAGGAAGTGGATGGCTCTGGGGAGAGGGAACGGAAGAGGTCGGAAGATAGGAGGAAGGAAGAAAGGAACCAAAACGGGCAGGTAGGTACAAAGGCAGGAAGGACGGAAGCAGAAAAAGCATAGAATTCTGCTCCTATAGCTTTTTTTTTTTTTTTTTTTTACTAAAGAGTTCACGCTGAACTCATGTAGCACCACGAAAAGTGCAATAGTGCACTAGGGGACTGAGCCACGTAAAGAACAGAACAGCACACGTACTAAAAAGGATATTCAAACAATAAGCTATGAGAACGAGAAGCCCCCACTGCAATCCAGAGCACCGGGCCGGGGTGTAAGCATGCGTGTAAGGCACCAGGTCGTCTTCGCGATGAAGAGGGCACTCCCAGTCGGGTCAAGAGTTTCAGGGGACTAAAAGAAAGCTGAAGGCTCCCAAGAAAACAGGGTGGTCGAGGACTTAAGTCTAGTCCGCTGGTTTCCAGTCAAATCGAAAAAACATGGGGGAGCAAGTGTTTAAAATGGATGCTGAGGTAACTTGATAATATCTGATTGTTGCCAGTCTAAACACCAAGCTATAGCTGGCGGCGCGTTTATAAAACCGCTAACACATCTATGAGATGCAACTGGATTACTTCCAGTTGTTGACAGTCCCAAGTATCTCCAATTAAGACCAAAAGAAGGGACCACAGTGTCCAGGGTAAATATCTGGGCTAACCCAATTTAGTTAACGCTATTGAGCAGCGTTTGTCTCCCAGAACGCAGCTCCGTTAAATTGCTGGGGGGATGGACCATCTGTTTCTGACACCCAACAGGAGTCTTGACGACCGGACGCTGAGCGTCGGACACTCCCGTGTTAAGCCGCGTCCTGTTTTTCAATTGGCGTCCGTCCTCATAGTGTGGAGGTGATATTATGATGATACAGGTCTGATGTCAAGGTACAATCATGCTTTCAAACCTATTTCACAACACCTACACAATGCCTTTTTGAATGGAAAATTCACTCAATATGCAAGATCAGTGGACTATACATAGATAAACCCTCACCGTGGAGGGGGACTCTTGAGCCAGTCATTTGGGAGACCAACATCGATCTAGCTTTTGTGCAGTTAAACATGCAGCAATAGGACTCCTTGGCACTGTGTTGATTGTGTGACTTTGCATGGTTAATAGTTCTGTCCAATAATGCTATGCTTGTTTTTTGTCCGTACGTTCGGACGACACACCTAAGCCAATCCACGACCGACGGGTTGGGGTTTTTTTTACGTGCTTGTCCTCTTTTAAGTGCTCTTCTTAAAATACGCTATCAGGCCATTTGCTACATGTTGCCACTGCACATCCTCTATCAAAATACACGTTGAGTACCTTTTTAAAAACAAACACATTGCATAACGACGACACACAACGGTAGCCTATAGTATAACCCATCCGCGTGGCAACAACTTCAATTGAAAAATAAAACAAAAAAAGGATACACTATTCATGTCTCTTTGAATGCCTCTGGAAAATGTTTTTTAACCCATTGACCAGTACAACAAAAAAACGGATTTGGTGCAATGCATATTGCACAAGAGATAGAGCACATATTTTCATTTGATGAAAAATGCCTATATATATATATGTTTCTTTTTTATACTGCATGACACCTAAACCAGTTTCAAACCAGGTCTAGCCCTCATGTGAATCAGGTGTAAACACTTCTCTATGCACAGGTAAAGGAAATCTGGATGGCAAGTTCATTATGACAACCTTTTACAAACTTTAGTTGACTTTCGGTTTGATCTGATTTGTGCTGAAGACAATAGCTCACATGAAAAGGACATTATTTTCTCTTACAACTCGGCAACAATTTCAATGAACAATGCAAACACTTTATAATAGCTTTGACTTGTACAAAAGTTCTCTGTTAATAGGGGAAAGAAAACACTCAAAGTTCAATATAGTTTGTCGTCAAGTAGGAAACAATGTTCAAATATAATGTTATTACTTTGTTTAGCAGCCTGTTACTGTATTAATGGTGGGTAAGTGGGATAACATCCAGCGATGGGTGATAAAGTAAGTGTCAGAACGGTTGGTATGTTGGTTTGTGTTGGTTTCTTTATATTGTGGGCGTTGCTCCCTTGGAGTTAAACCATAACAGTTAAATCTTAACATTTCTTTCTTTATACAGTAGAGTTTAAGTATTTTCTCTTTTGTTATTCGGATTATTTTTTGCATGTTTTGTGTATATATTTAGATATATATATATATATCAATCCTCTTCTCCATCATCTGCATGCATCTCTTGTTGCTGCAGCTCACATGCCCTTTTCTCCCGCTGTTTCTCCTGAATCTTCTTCATCTCCTCGGCATATTTACAAAAAGTATTCCCAAATTTGGACCACACTTTGTAGGGCACCGTGATTGAGTTACGGTACGTTGGCTTTACCTCGCTTACTCTCATGAACACTCCGTACTTATTGGATCCGACGTCGAAGAAAAAGCGTTTGTTGTCCACAGTAAGGGATGACCCTTCTGGCAACTCTGCAGGCTCGTCCTCTACACCGTAATCGTCAATAAGTTTAGCCAAAGCGTCACGAAACTCGATAAGTCCCTGGGCTGGCAGAGCAATAGTCTGGCCTTGTGTAGATCCCAAACCGGGGCCCCGATTAACGGTTTGTCGAATCCTCAGAAACCGTCCTCTCTGGTTCTCTTTCAGATCCATGTAGTATTTCCGATTTTCCCGGACCAGGAATTCACTCTTGAGTGCTCGCCTGGGCTCATCTTGCACCATATCTGGGTTACTTGGACCCAACTGGGCATAGTGTTCGATGAAGTCCCCCAAGTAGTCGCGGAACTCGACCGCCACGGACATGGAGAGAGTGAGGCGGCTCTTGTTTCCTCCGGCCCCGACTTCTGCTATCTTTAAGAAGCGGCCCTTTGCGTTCTGCTTAACGTCCAAATAGAAGCGTTTATTCTGTATGTCAACTCGCTTCGACGCCAGCTCTTGTGTCTCATGCTGCAGTCCGGACGCCGAGCCCGCCCCTCCAGTCGCCAGGTGCATGGAACCGATGCCCGGGCCCGCTGCTGCTCCTCCCTGCTCACTTCCACTGTCTCTGTCCGCCATGATGCTGCCTGCCTTCTCCCTCTGTCTGCTGCAACCCACCGCCAGCCACGCCAAACTCTCGCGATATCTAAACACAAACTCAACTTGAATACATAGGGCACTTTATTCTTACTACGGAGAAGAGATTTAAAGCCTTTAATTTTCAAGAAACATGCTTGAGCTTAATTCAAGTGTTGTAATACGGAACGTATTGTACGCAAAACCACAATATATGTTTATACATTTTTAATTAACCAAGTCAGAAGATTTAAACTATAACATCTATTAAAGTTGACAGTGATTCTCAGATGTTTGTATGAAAGAAAACCACACCTGGATGCGGACCTGCATGCGATCGTGTTTTCTGCTCGTTTCAGTGTCATTAAAGTACATTTTAATTTTGTCTACTTTTTTATGGTTTTATTATAATTAATATATTTTGTGTTTATTGTTTTGACTGAATCGACTCTTATGTTCCATTTTCAACATGCTGTGTTTTTATAGCCTAAACATAACACATGGGGAGATGTAGGCCTACGATATGATTATGTTGTTATTTTCATATTTGAGACGTTCACTCATTCAAAAATGTATTCTTTAATTAGATAACACATCCAATCACTTTCTATGACTCCTGAATTAAACATTTTTTGTTTACGTTTGGTGATTTAAAAAAAGTAGTCCTATATATATATATATATATTTACATTGCATTCCATTCCTCCGTTTTTTTTGTCCCGCCACTTATTTTAATAGCTCAGCCTTCAGGTTAATAAGCACGTCTTCTGTGCCAGCTAGTTGCCTCGAAATTTTCGAAGCAGCGTTTAGGCATATAGAAGCGTCGCTTTGGATACTTCAGTGTTTATAGCTTTGGTTCAAATCCTTGTAATGTCCCAAACAGAGTGACAGGACTAACGCCGACATGTCAGACATGTGGTGAAGTTATCTTTAAAACCAGGACATATTCATTGTTGATTTATACAGACATATTGAATAGTGTGAACATTGTTGGTTAATGTTAATTCATGAAAAAAAAAAACAACTATTTTTATATCTTATTGTTTAACTCATGAACTTCGTGAAAAATGGATACAAATTGGAAGAGTCGGATTAGGCCTACTTTAGGTCAATTTAATCATGTATGTTAATGTATATTCGACAGGCCTATTTTGTATTATTTCCCTCTGATTGTGAGATTTTTTTCACTTGAAAGTTTATTATTTTGTTGTCTTAAAGCGTGGACATATTTACTTTAAACACAAGTGTGACTCTTCGGATGGTAGACAGGCCTGTACGGCAAGCGTCCCTCTACATTAGAGAGAAAAAAAACAACAATTTTAGATAAATATTATAGATTATATTTTGTGGACACATGAAAGAAAGTAGGAAAGGATGCCTATAATGTTAAATAGCCTATATTTGTTGGTTCCAATGTAACTTAAATTAAGTTGTTAGATAGTAAATAGTACGGATCAATAACGGCATTTTTTCACAACAGCTAGGCTATTTCAGCACTGAAACGTCCTAAAATTAATTGAGCAAAAACGACAGTTTTAGACTAACACGTATAGGTGTAGACGAAAATATAGGCGTGTAGTTTGGGCGATACATCTCAATTTCTAGGTCAAAATAAAAGGCGACGTTTTATAATAAAATACAAGTTCAGTGATTACTTTAATGGCTGTGAGTTGTTTTTCCCTTTAGTAAAATTAGGCCTACTGGGGGAAGATGATATTGTTTCCGTCGCAGCGGCATGTTCGGAGTGTTTCATTTCACGGTATTTGTTACAATATCTATGCCTGAAGTTTGTTTAATTATGCCCAAAAACAAAAGTTGTTTATTTATTTATTATTTTTTTATTTTAAAAAATCCTTGGATAATTGAATACAATGTGTTGTCGGCGTGTTGGTCGGCGTTCTGTATGACGTCGGTGTCAGTAATACCTTAAGATGAAAAAATAAACACCTGTGGCTATTGCAACGTCTAGAATGTTCCGTGACTCTGGGGCGCTTCTCCCCTTTTTACAGACAGTGTGTTATTCAGTTTGTTTGGGCTATTGATAGAGGCGCACTGAGGGATCCTATATAGGTTAATACTATAAAACCAATGTGACGCAGCCAATTAGTCTACTCCAGGCTTACTGGGTGGATTGTCTATCGTCTTTCCATGCAACAGGTAGACACACTTGTCTTACGTGTTTTAACTTTAGACTGAACTAGGCCTACTGCCAATGTACAAAAGTGTTTGGCTAAATTGTTTTATATAACTCACAGGTTAGGATGATCACTTGTGTGTTTTCGTGTAAGGCCCTTTGTTCACCATAGGGTTGTAATAAACGAGAAGACACGCCTGTGGGATCACCATGTCTTAAAACATAGTAAAGCAAAAAATATTAAATGCAAATAAAATTGTGATATTCATCCCGCTATACGTGATTTTTGTGAACGATAACTGATAACCTTCTTGATGTGTATGCCAAACTCGCAATCTTTTATTTATATAATTAATTATTAATATAATTTACTGGGCTACAAGCGACGTTGATGATAGTGAAATACGATGAGTCGATCAACTGCCAATAAAGATAACTGGAACAATTTGACATCCATTTTGGGGTGTTTTTCCAAAGAGCGCACCTTAACAGTGCCGTCGAGATTTGGTTCTAAAGTTTCGCCCAGCGAAGTAGGCGATGTGATGAAGTCGAGTTTCAGGCCTACAACGCTCCAACACTTTAGCTCCAGCATGACAGTCGTGTTTGCCCTGCTGCACAACACTGTGAGCGTCCCTGAACTTTGTCTATTGGCTAAATAACCTCGACATTGCATCAGGATGCGTGTACACCCGGAGAATACAGCGAATAGCACCATCTCTCCTGTAAAGCAAGAATGCATAACAGTACCTTCCCTGCTCTTTTCTGCACACAGAAAGCCGTGAAGCCTCGGCGTCACCCGGCAACGAGGTGGGAAATGCAAAAAGAAAAAGGTAAATATTATCGCAGGTCGACTGTCAGAGACAGTGTCGCGCTGAGTGTTTCACAAAATGGATCGAAAGAAGAACGGATTCGTGGCATCGGGATACGGTATCCTAGTGTGTTAGATCCAAGAGTCCGGACGTACACTGGGCGCGCCTCTCGCCGTCACCAACCAATGGGAGATTAGTTGGTAATAGTGAGCGCCTTGGCGAAAGGTACCGCCCACTGAACGTTTTTATCATTGATTGGTTGGTGACGGAGCGAGGTACTTCCCACTGTACGTTCGGACCCTTTGCTCTCTAGCAACTCTGATTACACCACCGAGAAGGACACACAAGTTCAACGGCGCACGTTACACTTCTGATGTCAACACGCAGCATTCATAACAGACGAGCGCCCCACAGTGTCGCGACTAGGAATTGCACTTTCCGGCTTTTTAGAAGGATACAGCAGGCAAGCAACATTGAAGCATTGCGAGATGGATAATAGTTCAACCGAGTTGTCTTCTTCTTTAGATTGTACTAATGGGTGTCGGTTAGGGTGGGCGTTCTCTCAAACGTCTGCCAGCCTTTTTTTTTACAGATCATGCACGCTGATATTAAGGCTTCCAAATATTTTGGTAAATGCGAAATTCAATGCATTCTTAATAAATTAATTACATAAAAAACCTATCCCTACAAATAAACTACAAGCACGACATGTGCTTGTAAATTTTTTCAGATTTCAGATATTATTCTGAGGTTATTTTTGTGATAGCTTATTCAACAATATTTCCATGAATGTAAAACTCCACTTTTGTCAGAGAGAAACTTGATACCTTGAAATGTTATCGAGAATGCATTCACTGTGGTTTTTCAGTGGTTTATTTTCAGCACGAATGCGGCATAATCGCCGTTAAAACCTCTTGTTCCACATCTGAACTCGACGAAGTATACAAATCTCCAACAGGTGTCGCCATTTGTGGATGCATTCAGCGAGTATTATGCTCGCGTTCAATTAGACTGTATTTCCCATGATGTAATAGAATAAAAGATGTCCAAAATGAAACCGATTAGGCCTACTGCTAAAAAACAATGCAACATCTTAAGGTCTCAGAAAGCATCTGCTCCAATTGCACATCCTTTTAGCCTTTAGTCCGGCAATCCCAAGAGGCATTTTGACATTTTATTTAGTGACATAGGCTCCTAAATATTCCGCTGTGAGAAAATGTAATGTGGTAGAAGTTTAGTGCAGTATTTTTTTTTTATCTCGGTTTTATTTTATTTTTATTTTTTAAATATAATTCCCCGCTGAATGGACGGTGAATGCATGGTCTGTGACTTAATTGATTGGACGCAAAAGTCATCGGGAGTCTCTTGAAGAATCCGAGCCGCGGTGCTTTCGCAGCAGCGTTAGTCATCCCGGCCGTGTGTTGCTCTCGGCCTAGCGTGTTGCTGCTGCATTCCTCACTCTCTCCACCTTCCCATCGCGGGAGTCATCATGCCTCGCTCTATGCTCCGCGGGATTTCGAGGAGGCACATTCGCGGACGCCGGCTCGCATTGGGTTTTATTTGAGCGAAGGCGAGCTGCCAGGTTGCGGTTGACACACCACCACCAACGCCATGAAACGCTTGACGTAGGTCTGCCGGGTTATGGAGTTATGGTATTGACATTTGGTCAAGCTGTGGCCTGTATATGCCAGCGCTCCGCTCCTGCGTTTTGTGACGGAGCTTCTGGCAATCGGCGTATTTCTCTTCGTCTGTGGTAAGTGGAGGAGGCGGAGAGAGAGAGAAAGGGAGAGAGGCGGCGTATTGACATTACCCGCCGAACAATATATTGTTTTTATTTTTGGAGTGAAGCGTTTGTTTTGCGACTGGACTACGGAACTTCTGGCTCACTGCAGCATTTTGCGTCTATTCGCTCCTGCAGATGATAGAGAAAACCATCACAGCTGAGCAGGACTCAAACCACTGCGATTTTTTTTGGACAAAGATAGTGGCGTCGTCTCGCAGTTCCTATAAGCTATGGCATCGTAGGGGATGGGAATGGGGGGGAATACACGAAGACCACGGTTTTCTAAGATGCCTTATTAGGAACACACACACCGACTGGATTGTTAAACCCCGGTGTCGCCGCGGCAGTCTCCCGTTTCAAGCTGCCGTTCACCCACATTGCTCAAAACTATTCGATTAAAGCAGCGGATCCCGATGGCATGGACACTTATGCAAGGTCCGCCGCGCTGCCGTGCCACAGGAGCCCATTCGCCGTGTCTTCATTCGACCAAGCTCCATCGCCATCGCCCCGCAGCCAAACGAGCCCTGCCGCAACGCGACCAGCGACCACCGAGCCAAAGCAGGCGGCATGAGGCTTGATCCAGTGCATTTATCCATGCTGGTCATCGGGGTCTCCTTCGCCTGCTACTCCCCGAGTTTGAATTCCCTGCAGGACCAGGCTTACAAATCCGCCGTGGTGATCGAGGGTAAGGTGCAGTCTGCGCCTGCAAACGTCTCCGCGGAGCCGCACAGTGTGAATGTCAAAGTGCTGGACGTGTGGCCGATCAACAGCGGGGGTCTGGAACGCGAGCAGCTCGTCACTTATGTGGGAGAATTCGGATCGGAGGCGTCGTCGTCGTGTGCCAAAGTGATACCGAACCACAAGTACATCTTTTTCATGGACCCAACGGACGAGCCCTTGGTTTTCAAGGCATCGTTCGCTCCTCTAGACACGAGTGGAAAGAATCTAAAAAAAGATGTTGGGAAGATCTTGTGTGTAGACTGCGGTAAGTTAACATCTTTTTTTTGTGGGGGGGGGGGGGGATTGCCATGGTAAAGTCAAACCCGGAAGAATGAATGGTGTATACCGTGAGCAGAGAAGGGCTGTTGCCTAAGTGGAAGTTTATGAATTGGATCGATCATGCCGTGTTGGGAGTTAGTGAGTAACAGATGGACCATAGGTGCGTCTATGCAGCAATATTCGACAACTCTTGCAGGTTCCTATAGGCCACATGATCAATCAAACCCTCTCTCTCTCTCTCTCTCTCTCTCTCTCTCTCTCTCTCTCTCTCTCTCTCTCTCTCTCTCTCTCTCGCTCTCCCCCCCTCTCTCCTCTCCCCTCTTCTAACTGCAACAGGCATGCGCCTCGCACTGTTGCGTGCAAGGAAATGCAGTTCCAATACGGAAGAGCTCGAGCCGAATTCCTCTTCAGACTCGCAGTTGCATGACGTTTCATGAAGCGCTTGAGCATATTCGACCACTGCATCCGAGAGAGCAGGGCGGCCACGTCTTAGGGCGTCCTGAACAGTTTCAGCACCACGGACAGCGGACTATGTCGCGGGAATCTGACGAAGGCCCCTCGCGCATTGGGGATGAAAGGCTGCAGCTCTGACAGCCTCCCTCACCTAATCTACCCAACCTAACCTATCAAACCTACCTAAGATACCTAGCCTAACCTACGTAAAATACCTGACCATATCATCCTAATATGCCTAACCTAACCTATGGCTACCTACATACCTACCTACCTAAGATACCTAACCCAAACTACCTATGCTAGTTAACCTAAGGCATCAAAGCCAAGCTACTGAGATCTTTAGCCTATGTGATTGATTAATTTATGTTAACAGGTTAACATGAGTGTAGGCCTACGACTCATTCTTGTCCATCCGTGCAGCCGATGCTGTCAGTTATTGTAAACTTGTGGTGGAAGAACAGACATCCCCGTTCCCTGCATTACAGGGATACGCCAATCTGATTGACAACCTAATTGATAGCCTACTCTTGTTCACCGCCAACACAAACTTTTGGTTAATAATAGTCGGTTGTCATAGCATTGAGTCTGTTAGTATAGTCCACAGATGCCACCTTCGGCATAGTGTGCTTAGTTCATGGCCTAATTGATAACGACTAATTATCAATTAGGATCATTTCGGGATCTTTCCACCGTCTCCGGGGACAGATGCCAAAAAAAGCACCATCATATCGACACAAACTGGATATTTTCAGAATGAACATTGACACCGGCTGTAGCTGTAGACCCACAGTCTGTTATTGATACTGGTTCTTGGCAGTTGGAAGCCTAAATTGTAGATTGAAATGACAGGACATAGGCTAGGAACGTTTTCCCGTCTATGGGTTGTTGTTATCCTGTCGTTCTGAGTATAAGATGTCCCTATAGATGCATATCCTCTCCACAAGGTTGTGGTTGACGAGACACCTTGCAGACTAGTGCTCGCCCAGCGAGAGCTCTTCCTGGTGTGGGAATAACGTCAGCGGCATCAGCGGCTGTAGTTCTTGTATTTCACACACACAGGCACACACACACACACATGTACACACATACACACACGCACGCACGCACACACACACACACACACATATACACACACACATACACACACACACATGTGGGCTTACACATGCACACACACACATGTGGGTTTACACATGCACACATGCACACATGCTTACACATGCACACGCACACTCACACATGCACGCACGCACGCACATACACAGAGGTCTATCTGTTGCAGAGACTGTTGAGTTGATGTGTTTTTTTTTTACATTTAAGTGTTGGTGTTATTTTGAGTCTGCGTTGTTGAATGGACAGCCCGCACCAGTGGTTCCTGACCTTTGACTGTAGCGTCATCCCAACCCCTTCACGGATCACCTCATACGCAAACTGTAAAATATAGATAGATGCACATGCAGTGGCTGAGCAGAGAGTGCCAACGCCCCTTTATGCACAAGTACAACTGCAAGAGGGCCACGGCCAGGAGGACACCGTGGAGAGAGTCAGCAAGCACCTCTGCTTCCCATTGTGTTTATAGCAAGCACAAATGTGAACAAAACGTCAATGGAAAACACACGATGCAATGCCCAAATTGGCACTCTTTTTTTTTTATGTTAACAAGTCAGAATTCTATATTTACTTACTACTTACTATTTATAAGATATTTATTTTCAATGATATATATTATTCTATAATTCTATATTCTATTGTAAATTTGTCTGATTCAAGAACACAAGCCACAAGTACTACCTGCAGTACCCTCACACACCTGTGTTGACTACAGGTTGAAACAGGCTGGCCTCCAATAGCCTACAAGTGAGGACACTTGTAGGCTATTGGAGGCCACATTGTGGTAGTGTTCCGTTCCATTGATATCAGTTCAGCATGTGCGTTCATTCATGTCATTAATAAGCACGCGGGGTCGTATCTATTCATGGTCTCGCTGGGTTCTTGCAATTATGTAGTTGTGCCCTTTTCAGTTATGCTGGTCATAGGAATTAAACAGACAAACTGTTTGACAAGTTTGAATGTGATGCAGATTTCTTGTCTCTGGTGTAACAGGTTCTGACGTCATATTGATCATTTGAATAAGTGACACTTTGTAATTTGCAAAAAGTAGTTTAATATGTCTGGGTACTCCTCAGTCAAAACTATAAGTAATGAGGAACAATAGACTGCTGCTAATATTCAACCAATTATGCAGCTAATGCTTTAATTGAATAACATATAAATGTCCTCTTCATGTAAATGTTAGTAGGGACAGTAAAATGGAGGGGTTTGATATTTTCTTCTTATATCTCTGGATTGTACACCTTAGAATACTCAGCTGAAGAGTTCACGCTAACTGCTAGCACTACTAGGCTAGCCTTCTTCTGACCAACGAGCTAAATGTGTTTGATTGACTTCAAAGCATTTTTATTGTATGGTAAAAAAAAAAAAAAACACCAACCCCGATACAGTCTTACATTTTTGTGAGGTATGCATCTAGAGTCACTCTAAAGAACATCATATGATATCATAATCAATTAAGAAACTGCCATTATTTCCTGACATGAAAAATAACCACACTGCCACTATAGTCACACTATAGTCCTATGGATTTAGTTTTCTTGATTGACACTCTTCTGTTGTCACACAGTGGGACATGAATGCAACCTGCATGGAACATCGCTTTTCCTCATAATCAATTGGGACACTCCCATTGTTTGGATGTTGAGTTTTAGAACATTCCTCAGTTTGCATTGTGTTTTTTTTTTGTAAGCTATCGTTGACATGTCCACAGCAGCGGAGACACGGTCTACGTTGTGTAGCGTGCTGCAGTAAGATGAATGGATGGCCCTTGTTTATGGGTGGCCCATTGCCACAGTGCAGTCTGGCCCTCTCTGCCGTCTCTGCCTCTCCCTGGCTGTTCTGTCGGCAGACTTTTGATACGGTGAGGTGGTCGCGACGGAAGTAACGGCCCGGACGCGGCATCTCGGCCATTTGTCAAGTGCTAAAAACAAGGTTTTCATGAACTACCCTCCCCCAGTCCCCCCTTAGGGGTCTGGGAATGTTGGAGAACCAAAAAACAGATGAACTCTGGATTGCGACATTTCTTAGTTTGTTTGTCACCCGAAATATGTTCAAGTTCAAATATCAGGTTTTCTTAGGTTGGCACTGAACAAACTGATTTTTTTTTCTTACAATTTCATAAGATTTACAAAACCCATTGCTGAATTGTTTTCATGCTTTTCTGATCGTTCCTTGCGAGTGACATAAATAACATACCGACACTAAATTGACAGATGAAGTCAGATCGAGGGGTCGCAGTTCAAGCGGATGATTTATTTTCTGCTTGGTTATTTAGTGTATGAACGGTATCCTGTCCCATAGGGCTCAGCCCAGATTGTGTGTGTGTGTGTGTGTACTGAAGGTAATGCAGCAGTGGGGCCCCTCCAGCTTTTTGTCTAATTACTGACCCCCATGTAGGAGACCTCCATATGTGGCTGTGTGTGTGCATCTGTGTGTGTGCATGTGTGTGTGTGTGTGTGTGTGTGCGTGTGCATGTGTGTGTGTGTGCCCACGCATGTGTGGCGGTCGAAGCCAGACATGCAGGACATTGTCTGAGTGTGGTCACAGCAGGACACCGTGCAAGCCCACCTGAGGATTTATAGGGCTTAATGCATTGGGCCTGCAGCTCTAATACATTACAGCTCTCTCTTCTCTCTCTCTCTCTCTCTCTCTCTCTCTCTCTCTCTCTCTCTCTCACTCTCACTCTGAGAGTCAGAGCGACGGGG
>JAOPUI010000125.1:2927007-2937251 GCA_027123135.1 Urophycis floridana | reverse complement strand
TTTGTTTTTTCCCTTCTTGAAAAAAAAAATAAAAAATTGTCCCGGGATAATGCTAAAGCACACATTTAATGTAAAAACATATCGTTGGGACATTGATATTCCTTGTAAAGCAGCCAAACATGTTTTTGTTTTTTATGAAAAAGACAATTGTGTGAGATGAATAATGAAGTTTGTGAAACGTATTGATATTTCTCTAATATTTCGGTGTGTATCTTGTCGCCACCCCTCTCAGCACATTAATTTTTGATTGCCTTTTACTGAAATCCAGAAGAGAAGCACACTTCACTCTGATAGCTGCAAACACTTCAGTTCTTATTCTCATGGCGGATTCAAGATGCGGGTGAGACACTCAACAACTTCTTTTTGTTTGTTTACAAACAGCCTTTTTTTTTGGTGCCATTTGCTAATGTTTCCAAACAGGTCTTACACTTAAACTCCTCTGTCTGATGATGAACTATGTCTTCAGTTTGATCTGTGACCTATTCATTCTGTTCTGTTCTGTTTTGTTTTTTTTCATGAAAGTGCCATTTAACATGGGCGTCTCAGTGCTCAGAAGTTATTTCATTCCTTATTCATTGCTATTGTATAGTGTTCCTGTGAAATGGATCTTAATATGTGTACAGAACATGGTTCAAAAGGACAATACACTTGATTATATACTTTGTACACACTTGTCTTGTGGTGGTTCTTCTAGTTTTGGTCTGACGTTGCACTTTTCATACTTTTCATTACTAGTTATTTTGGGGACAGTTTGACATATTTTTTACGAGATCATATAATAAGACAAATGATATAATTTTAGTAAAATAACGAGTGAGGGCATTTCTGCCTTATTTATAATAGCTGAACAGAAGACATTTGCAGGCAATGCTGTTTGGTAACTCTTTATTGAACCAATTCTTAACCTTAAAAATAGTGTCTGAATGAAATCAATCATCAATTATATGTTAAAAACATTTTGGTAGAATTGTGTTTTACATTGTTTAACTAGGGACATTTTGCTTCTTGTAGGCTTAGTTCGATCAAGGGAATTAGCCCAGTCATTTATGCTTTCAGTTCACATGCTTTCCGTCTACCTACTTTTAATCTCTCACATTCAGCCGTGAATTAAAGTGAAGGAAGGCCGTCATCAAATCCATTGAAAATAGAGAACATTGAAATGAGTGGCTCTTCCCCTGGTGTATTAATGCTCTCTTTATTGCTTTTACATAAAAGATTGTTATCTCTGTAAGGAAATGGGCACTAATTTAACTTTCTGGTTTATTATTAACTGTAATCGATATATCCGGTATACAAAAGTCATGCCACGTCCTTGCAGAATAACCACAGACTTTTGCAATTAGAACTTGGAATGACAACTTTTTTGGTAATTATTCGCGTGAACTCCCTTCTCAGTTGTAAAGCAGCCAGGGGAAGGAAATAATAGAATTTGTCAGAGTAATGAAATGATGCAGCATTGTTGAAAATTGCAGGGGTTTATTTTTAAATATATAACATGTCTCTGAAGGCCAGTGGTTTAAAGCATTTGCTTTTAAGAGCCTTTTTTTTTTTAGCAATTTGACTATTCATATTTACGAATTAATTATACTATACTATACAATAATTATACTTATACTGACAATTGTGTCATTTTGCAGACACTTGTATCCAAATTCACTGATGATGAATACAGATAACAGTGAATTGGAGCTGAGACATTAGTCACTTCGAGGTGCTGACAGGTTGGCTGCACACATTCGGGAGCAGACCTTGAACCCCTTCGCCAGGATAGCGACAGAGGCTATCCTGTTGCCAGGTGTTTTCCCATGCGCAGACAAGCGTGGGAGTGGATTTCTCTGCACCAAGGAAGCAGTGGAGTGGCTAATTCTGAGATTATTGGAAGAGCACACACAGGTCAAGTCAATATTATTTGTAGAGCCCTTAATTACAGTTACAGGCTCAAACAGTTTTCACAGGCCCCACATTATTCAACACCAACCCAAATCCGTAGCTCTCCAAAGGGCAAGGAACCCCACCCACACCACACACACACACACACACACACACACACACACAAACACACACACATACACACACACACACACACACACACACACAGACACACACACACACACACACACACACACACACACACACACACACACACACATGCACTCACCTCCCCAACTCAAGAAACCTTACAAAGGAACACAGAAGATGGATCCCTACTTCCAGATGTGGCTAGTGCAATTGTTGCAGAATGGGAAAGACATATGGTCAGAGTATACCCACATAGAAGAGGTGAGATGTTATAATTACGCCTGAATGGCTTCCTATTGCTACACCACCTGAGATTGATGGCAAGGAATACAGTGATTTACTTGAAACACAGCTGTAGAAAGACTATGAATGTAATTTGGGCCACAGCAATGAAAAAAAGCAAATTGAGGCTTGATGACAATTTATCTTCCTCTTGCGTTTCATTACACTGAAACCATTTTCAGATAACTTTGAAATAAGAGATTAATCATAATCCTTTGGTAGATGACATATTTAAGTAATAATGGGATTTATGAATGATGCTGTCATTAAAAACTATCTCACTGAATATTAATGGGCTGTTTTCAATTTTAATTTGGGCTTTAGAAAACAGCAGGAATCGAGAAGCAGAAATTAACTATCAGGGCCATCTCTTGCTCAATGCTGCGTGTAAGGGAATACAATCTATTATGACAGATGACGAGTGGAAACGTTGGTTCTGGGTGGGGTGCTAAAGCAGGGCCAACTGTTCCATGGAGGGTTTGACTCGCAGCCAAAGGTTTCTCTGTTTGAACCCCAGTATCTGCAGTAGGCCTATCTGAACAAGAATGGCCCCTGCTCTTTAATTACATCTACCGTAAGACATTTCCCTGTTAATTGTTTTGGGTGAAAGCGTCTGCTACATAAGTAAATTACTTTTGCAGATTTAATTTCTTCTGCAAAATCGGCATTTTAATCATTCATTTTAAGCGTGCAGTCCAATTGATGGTCTAATTTGGCAGTATGTGATCTATATTTGATTATGAGCTGCATATGAATTATACACTCGATCCAAAAACATTAGGAAATGGGTACTTATGTCCCAGGGCTACTCAGCTGCCCAGTCTTTTTTGCCCAGTCTGCTTTACTCAGTTGTGACGCGTGTGCAAGTGGCCAATCAGTTCCATGGGAATCTCTCTCTCTTGCCGTACCTTCCTATGTGTGCGCGCGCGCGTGTGTGTGTGTGTGTGTATGTGTAAACTAGTTAGCCAAATGCTAGCACTCTATGGGCTAGATGTTTTTGAACATAGATACTGACTACCTTTCATGAAACAGATGCAACGCTAAGACAAGAAGAAACACATTTTGTATCCAAAAAAAATGAAAGAAGCGGTCCCCTGCCGATGGATGTGTGAACAGCTTTCACACCAAAGAGGTTGAGACACTTTGGCCAGCAACACAGAAAACCATGATAAGTTAGCAAATGGCTACGTTAGTCAAGCGATAACTTTACTACAGCTTTGCTAATGGACCACCAGCTGCCTGTAGCGCTAGCCTTCTGACATGGAAACGAAACATCAGAGTTTTTGGAAGGACTGACAGAAGGCGGAAGGAAGATGAAATGCAACCAACAGCAATGCTAGTAAGCCATGCTAGTAGGCTAGCTCTACGAGGATTTTAATGTTGGGGTAACAAATTATACAGGGAGATGAGACCTTCATTGGCGTTTTAGAACTGGGCTACTGTTGGCGTTTGATTTGGAAAATAACTGAGGGAAGCGGGGTAAGGGGTTGTGCTTGACTCGATGATAGTACTAGTAGGTTAGCAGACGTCTCAACTGACATCCAGTAGCTAACACTGTTAGCGGATATACGGCCTAGCATTATCCGGTAACTACTGCTTCTATGTCGGCTTGTCTAGTGACCCAGCTAGCCACGTTAGCATGGAAGGCTAGGCTAAACCAAACCTGCTGGGAGCTGGCGAGTTTTTATCATTTGGGAGCTGTGACATTCTATTATTTTTAACACCTTACAGTCCTGATCACCCAATTTAACATCCAGTAAATATTTTCGGTATGTATGTGATTGTTGGAGCTTTTATATCCTCTGAGAGAATTCACCTAGCCAGTAGTCAGGTGCGGTGACTTGGGTATGTTGCTATAGTGGTCTGGAGCAGCTCACTTTTGTCTTATCCTAAAGTTGATAAAGTATTGATCAAATTCCTTAACATACATGTTTCAACTGGTGGACATTGAGGCTTAACTATACAAAAGTACTCTCTGCTCATAGATTAATTGATTGAGATGTCAGTGTTGGGATCATTTGTTTTCGGTTGATGTTTTACCTTCATGCTAAGTGATCAGCTAACACTGGCCTCTTGTACACCACCGTTTTCACTAGTAAAATGCAACAGTCAACTGATTACACTGCTTAACCTCACATACATGTATATTTAACTATGTTTAACTAATAGCGTTTGGAACTGGTTTAGATGAATTCAATTTGTCTAGCTTGTTGTCGTTTGCTTATTTAAAACCTGGATGATCGGCAAATAATGGGAATATACACACATAATTACGTGTACATTTATATTTGTTTAGGTACAAATGGCTTTTCAAGTTGTTCCATTCAGCTGACATTTGTGTGAACTCCATAATTTACCTTTTATTATGCATACATTGCATTAGGACTAAAAACGAAATAATTCCGATCTCATTTTTATTTTACAGATGAATGTTTATAACTACATTCATTGGGTTGCCAATGTGCCAAAAAGTCCCTTTCCTGAATACCTGACAAGGATAAGGACACAGAGCAGCAACCGTGGTTTAGTGAACGAGCGGATTCCAGCTCAAGAACATGCAAGGACTCCTAAACCAATTTAAGCAACACAGGAGACAAGCCTGAGACTACAGTTCTTGATGAACCAATCTTTCAGCTGCCATCCCCCATGGAACTACTGCTGTAGACAGAAGGCTCTGTGGCTGCGATCGCTGCACGATATCTTGAGCTACGGCTTCAAAGGGAGCGCTGCTGTTCCATCCTGGACGTGGACATGGGTTCTCAGGCTCTTCAGATACTACGGCAAGGGGTTTGGGCCTCCCTGACGGGGGGCTGGTATGTGGACCCGCACCAGAGCACGTTCTCCAACTGTTTCCACCTCTACCTCTGGATATTCCTATTGGCCTTCCCCTTCCTCCTGTACATGGTGAGCATCCTTTCATTGTGATCTCGCTGAGCTGTTTATCTACACAAATGGATAAGCTATCATGTCAAATGTGAAGACGCTGAATGGTTTCTGAACCAATTTAGCCACAGACTTGTCGTCTGGTTGTGGTTAGACCGCTTGCTCAAGGAGGATTCAAGGGAGGCTGTTGACACTGGGAATCGAACCCACGACCAATAGGCTGGAAATTGAGCATACTTATCGCATACTTTATCTTAGAATGCCACCAACCAATTTATGGATGTCGGTTTTGGTCGCCTTTGGGTTACACCGTGTATGAAACAATCCCTGAAACATGGACAATTTGGAGGTGTTTATTATGGTTACTCAGTTGTAATGTCTGGACCAGCTGAAAACACTTGCCAAACAGGATGTATTACTCACCAGTCATGCATGGACTGGAATGCTGGCATAAAAATAAAGTTCAAATGCATTTTTGTTTGAGAAAATGCACCCTTTCTAAACCCCAAATATTCCATCCTAGATTTTTATGGCGCTGTGCTATCTAATCAAAAGCCAATCATAATTTTGCATAGGTTAGACAAGTGCCAATTTACCATGTGAGTGGATATTACATATACAGAATATGCAGTATGAGTCATCTTTTTGATGCTGTTGTTGGAGATTGAGATATGAGCTAGACATGGCTTAAAAACCTCCACAAATCAGAGGAAATGGCTCCAGTCAACAATTCCAGACTTTGTGGGTTGAGTAACCCTTTGGCATTGTGTTTATTTTAAAAGCATTCTGTCGTTTCGTTGTTTTTTTTGGACATATTAAAACTACAAGCAGCATGTTTTTTTTTTTCCACCTGACTATTTTCAATGGGGACACTGAACATTTTTCTCTAGTTTATGGATCAACGTTTGGTTTCTGGAATGGCATGCTTTCAGTTTTTTTTCCCTGTATACCTGTGGCGCCAGCCAAAGCTTATCTGATCGCTGCACGTTCACCCGACAGGCTCTCCCTCCCAGCCTGTTGGTCGCCGGCATTTACTGCGCCGTGGTGGCGGTCTTTTTCACCGCCATCAAGGTGGTGAACTTCCGGCTGCACACCATGTTCGACCTGGGGGAGATCATCGAGAAGAAGCAGGCCTCGCTCTCCACAGACGCCCCGCGGCTGGAGGAGGGCGACGGGGGCTCAGGCGCGCACGACGGCAACCAGCGCAGGTAAAGCTGAAACACAGAGACAGAGAGAGAGAGAGAGAGAGAGAGAGAGGTGGGATGTGTCTGCGGGGCGTCCTTCAGACGGATGTGCGTTTGCGTCGAGCGGGCGCTGTTAGCGAAAGGGACTCGCTGGGTCGATGCGCTGAGAGCCATCAGTGAAAACAATGTGCCGAACTCAAGGTTAGTGAGTGCGTGAGACGTGGTGCGTTTCGAACAAACGGCGTCCTCAATTCAAACGCTCAAAACTCCAAAGTGCACAAGTCGCAGATGTGCAAGAGGATAATGTATAAATACTTTTTCTTTCCCCTTTAGGAGCCAGTTTATTTATGTAGCCCTTTATCGCGTTGTCGGTCTCAAAGGCCTTCACGGGCCGGCATTATAATAAGCTAGCTGTAACTAGCTCACAGCCCATTTAAAAGACGAGAGAAACTCCCCACAGCCTCTAACTCGTCAGAGGGACCCCTCCCACCAGGGATGGCTAGTGGGCGCGCCGGGTGCCGGGTGGCCGGTCAAAGTCACGCTGAAACGCCACCAGAAGTTCCGCGCTAAAGTGAAAACAAGGGTGTGACGGAGTGTGTGGTGGTGGTGGTGGTGACCGTCGCCGTCCTACCTTCTACCCAGGGACAGCCACGTTGGCGTGGAGATGACGGTCTTTCGGAAGGTCAACTCGACGCCGCCGGTGCGCTGCAGCTCCCAGCACTCTCTGTTTGGCCTCAACCAGGTGTCGGTGAGCCGTGCCACATCATATCACGCCGTCGCACACACACACACACCGAATCCCCCCTGCGGTGGAGACCGCTCCCTGAGTCACAAGCAAGCGAGGAGGAGGAGGGGTGACTGTCACTTTGGGGGAAGGTCACCTCCCTTTGTACACAAACTTGAGATGCGTCCGTGAAAAAAAAAAACCTGTTTGTTTGTTCAGAAGGTAGTTGAGCTGAACTGGAGACTGAGAGTAAATGAAAGCAGGTTTGTATGTGCTCACTAACTGATTTCTCTGGTTCTTGTTTAATTTAAAGGAGTTTCTGCCCCAGCTAGAGGACACAGGGGGTACCAAGGGTAGGTATTTTACTTCCATGTCCTTCATCCCAAATGTTTATTTATAAATTGTATTGCATTATGTGAAATCATCTGTGTGTGTGTGTTTAGATTTGATATAATCATCATTTTATCATACATAATGAGTGATATCAATATCACAGTAGTAAAATGGATACTCAAGCTTTTTTGTTGTTCCACCTCAAACTTGCACCCTCGCTGTCCTGAGTGTTGACACAATTCTGCTCCTGAGTAAAACTACAAATGCTGCATGTCTCTCATTTGCCTGTTTTTTTCTCCTGATGAATTAGATATGAAGGAGGTGATGATGATGCAAGACAACGGCTGTCATGATGTAATGTTGACCACAGCTAATCGAGGGCTTCTTCGCCAGTGTTCCCTGGACACTATGAGTAAGCCCAGCGCTAATCTCTTCTTCACAAGCTCGGAGAAACACAACAAGGCCTAACCCCTCTCTATTGTGTTGTAATCCACTTAGTCCACTCTTCAATCGCGGTTTCTTTGTGGTGTTCGGTTGCCCTGAGCTTGTATTTACCAGTACACATGCCATTGTGTGTTGAAGGTCCCTTGATTCACAATGCTAAGGGTGGAATAGATTGTATTCTGCCGTAAGAGCTGTGTGTGATTGATGGAGGCAGGGTAGTGCGGTGGCCCGAGCTTTGTGCTCTCAGCCAATCGGGTTCTGGGTTCCTTTTCCCTCACTTCTGCGTTCTACTCGTCGCTGCTCCTCAGATACATTACATGTATCTGCATTCGCGGGTGGTTCATCTCGTGGGAACGATTAGGTTCAACTTCGAGTTGTCTTTGCACAGTGTAATACAATGTAATACAGTAAGCGTGTCACTGTACCGTGCATTGATATTTTCAATGTGACAAAGTCACAAAGTGCTGAATTATAAATGGGAACGCGTGACCCCGTCGTGTTCTACTATTTCCGAAAGCGGATGTAACAACAAAAAAAAACAAATCAAAGAGAAATAACCGATGAGCCGTTGCGTTCACTCCGCCAAGCATGCCCAGCGACGGGGCCAATGGGCTCTCAGACACACACAGCCGTCCTCGAGTTGTCCTCGCGCCGTGTTTTTTAATGAGCGTGATGAGCCCAAACCGGGGACTCGGGAGGGCCACGGCTCCGGGTGCCGGCGCTGCGAGGCTGCCGAGGTGCGAGCCGCCGCGAGACACTCTCTGCCCGCTCGTGGAGCTGCCAGACGGAAGCTGTGTGCGCGCGGTGTGATGCCGTGCTAGCGCGGTGCACAACGCTAGCTGGCTAACGAGCACAGGAGACACACACGCGCGCACTCACACGCACACACGTGTGTGGCTACTCGAGGGAGACTCTGGCAGTGCATTACCATGTTTTAGAAATTTGTTCCCAAATGTAATGTCTAATGATAGTTTTGGATGGAAAATGGTTTGTTGTTGTTGTTGTTGTTGTTGTTGTTGTTGTGGTGGTTGCTGTTGTTGTTGTTTCAATTACTGAGTGGCATGAGTGGTATAACATGGTCATAATTAAATCATGTTAAAGTATTGGGAGAAAGTGAAAAAATAAGGGCGGAATAATTAAGAAAGAGGAGGATAATTAGTGGAGTGGGGCAAACCTAAGACGTGTGGCGCCGGGCAAAAACCTGAGCGCAGTGCAGCGTATGCTAGTTAGATACTGTAGCATCTGAGGACCTAGTATGTTGGTGAGAGCAGTCAAGCAGTCATCACGGGCTAATTGCCATTGGCTAACTGTCATTGGCTACTTTTTTTAATGGGCTCCTTTGAACAGGCTTTCAAGGAAGTTTCATTAAATGCCAAAGCAGCTCCCCTCTGCTCAACCGGAGTTGGTATTAAATCTCCACCGCTCTTCCCTCCACCCCCTCACAGGCCACATCTCTACAAACATAAGTTACTGTTAATGAGGCCTTCCTTCTTGCCTACACTAATGACATGTTGGCTGTCTACATGACACTGCAGTGAAATCAATCTCGCTAATATTTTTGCCAGACACCAACGCTTGCTGTTCATCCCGATGTGGCGTGTGATGTTGTGTCTTCATCGTCTCCCCTCCTCCTCCTCCTCCTCCTCCTCCTCCTCCTCCTCAGGGGCCGCCACCGTGGTCCAGTCCTGCATGGCCGCAGCACTGGGCGCCGAGTACCCGGGCTTGGCCAGCCTCCCCGCCGTGTCGGGGTTCATGGAGCCCCAGGACTGCCCGTCCATCCCCCCGTCCCCCTCCAGCCAGGAGGACGGCGGCGACAAGGAGCCGTCCCAGGAGGCGGAGCGGCGCCCGGAGCCGCTGCTGCCGCCGCACAGCCCCGGGGAGGGGCGCGGCGCCGGGGCCTACTCCCCGCTGGGGCCCTCCGGCGAGTCGGAGAGCCTGGGCGACACGCCGCTCAGCCCGCTCATCAAGAGCAGCCTGAGCGAGGAGCTGAGCGAGAACCTGCTGGGCCTGGGCCTGGACCCCGTGGCGTTCGGCCCCGGCGCCAAGCACCCGGGCAGCCGCAGCGGCGTGGCGCTGGCCGCCGGCTCCACCGACAGCTGCTTCAGCGCCGGCGGCGCCACCACGGACCGCGAGACCCTGAGCACGGTCAGCAGCTACCGCAGCGAGAAGACGGACTCCACGCAGCTGGAGAGCCCCTCCCTCAGCCTGCCGCGGGCCGCCGACGCCCGGGCGCCGGGCGCCGACCCCACCACCCGTGTTCACGCGCGCGGCGCCGCGCTAGCGTCCCGGCCGTCGACCGAAGGGTTTGCCCCCGGCCCCCATGGCCCCCCCCCCCCCGGGGGGGGGGGGGGGGGCCAAGTCTACGTGTCTTGGCG
>JAOPUI010000125.1:2805484-2821034 GCA_027123135.1 Urophycis floridana | reverse complement strand
CCCCCCCCCCCCCCCCCCCCCCCCCCCCCCCCCCCCCCCCCCCCCCCCCCCCCCGCCCCCCCCCCCCCCCCCCCCACGGGGGCGTGCAGCAGTGAGGTAGCTCTCGTCTACCTGCGGTAGGTGTGTTTATCCGTCTGGCTGTCGACGCTGAGCAGTCGCGGGAATAGACCGGAGCGCCTTTTGACGGGAGACTTCACGCCGGAAGCCTGAGAGAGAGATAGCGGTATACACACCATGTAGCCACAGGAGCAACAAGTGTGTGACTGGCATACTGTTAGAGGCTTTCTTTGTTCTGGAAGACTCTGCACACCCAAACGGAGTCAAAATATCAGCGAAGAGGAGAAAAATACGTGTTGTGTGAAGAAAATGCTGTGTGCAAAAGAAAAAAAAATTGCTAGACAATTGATTTCTTTTTTTTTTCTCCCCAAATCGGAGCAATGGGACAGGAAGTCTCAGACCAATATCGTCCACCCATTCAGCGATGGGAGCAACGCATGAAACAGATTTCTATTGTGTTAGAAAAATAGCCAGAAGAAGTTACATCAAGACATTAAGAGCTTGTTTTAAAAAGGTGTGAAATGTAACGCAGATCAATGAATTACTCAACGAAATACACAGCATACCGAAAAACATGTATCCTCCATTTGCTGTTTCGACGTTTCGAGTTTTGCAGGATACATATATCGAGCGCCATACATTTAACACTCAAACGTATTGATAACGTATTGATCCCACCCACTCCCCCACTCACTTCGGTGCCAATGTGGGCCAGACCGCCACCACTCAGGCTGGTGGGCAACGCGCCTCCCCCCCTCGCCATGGTCTCCATGGAAACGCTGCGCCCTCGCATCGCCCTCTGGGAGGTGCGCGGAGATGTCAGACCGCAGATTAAAAGCATATCAACAGATAAGGGAGAGGTAAACGGAGCCGTCTACCCCAGCCTGTAATTGTTTCACAGGAAGATTAGAACATCCAATATGGCCGCAATCTGTAGTGGCTCCCAGTGGGATTGTCATTATTAATAGAACCAGCATACTTTGTTCTAGCAGGCTGGTTATACGAAAAAAACAGACAATAAATGAATACATAAAAGGCTCACACACACACATGCACACACACACGCGCACACGCGCACACACGCACACACGCACACACGCACACACGCACACACACACACACACACACACACACGCACGGCATGGGTAATAGAGTTAACACCTACACCATAAAAGTCCATAGATGCCCACAGGAAAACACAGATTCATAACAGATGACACATGTGGTCTGGGACATGAGAGTCCTGTACGAGCTTCACTCTACTTCCAGCCTTATTACTGTATTTCTGTGTTCATGGAAGTAAGGATGGTGTTTAGTGAGGGCATGTAAGCCAGACCACGACAGGCCACTCGGTGGAAGTCCGGTTGGACATTGACAAATGGTAAGCGTTAATGTTAAAAGTAAATGTGGAAAAACCAATCCATCCACATCTGATCTGATTGGGGGGGGGGGGGTGCGGTGACCCAACAGCATGTGAAGCTAGAGGGCTGGTAGGTAAACATCAGACAGCGCAATGTTTGGGTGGGTGGTTATGTCTTGAGACCCTCTGCTCCGCTCTGCCAGATGTTGGGCAGTCTGGCCTGGAACAGTCCCCTCCATACAGTATAAAGGAGCTTTTCTACTGGCTCATTCAATTATTGTCTGGTCAAATTTCTCCATGCGAACGTCAGATTTCTCCATGTGAACCAAACACAAGATGTGTTTGTGTGTCTGTGTGTCTGTGTCCATGTGTGTGTATATTCACTGGGGGCCTTCAGCACATATCCACTTTTAAAAGCAAATCTCTTTTTTCAAAATGCAAATACAAATTCTGCCAAACAGTACAGCAACCATGTATTGATCAGGACTATCAGGAAATGTGGTTTAAAATCTCCCCTTGCTCATATTTTTTTATATCCAGGTATTAAATCTGATATCTTTTCATCTCAGTACTCAACAGCTTTTTTGAATTCCAGCCAACGCATCGTTCTGATGGGAAACCATTCAGCATGTCATATATTCAGAGTATTCAGAGGCATTCTCCTGGATAATAATGGCCTCCTCACACAGGCCTCCTCTTTGTTCCATCGTCACCCCTTTGTCATTCCTTCCATGTCTCCATCTCACAGAGGTTGTAGGCGTGCAAAAGAAGAAGCCATCAGCGTCCACCTGCTGTAGATCACCAGAGTGTGTGTGTGTGTGTGTGTGTGTGTCTGTGTCTGCTCGGGGGGTCTGTTTCAGTTTACTCCCCGGTCCGCCCCTTGAGATGAGCTGAATCAGTTTGACAAACGCACGCCTATAGGCCGGTTCACTCCCCGGCCATCCTCCATCTCAAAATAACTGTCAGAACAGTAACACACACACACCCCACCCCCTAAAGACCCTGATTAATGAATACAGATTCCCAAAGTGTCCTCCTGACAGTTTACAGGCCTTGTGAGGGTGAGTGTGAAGCAATCATTTGACTGCCGCCGCTAGACTGATGGTGGCTCATTTCTGAGAACAGAGCCAGCGAGTCAACACTCCACACGTCTAATGGGTACCCAAAGCCGCCGAGCCCCAGCGGTTTAATGATTGCGGCACAATAACAAACGTTGATTGAGATATTTGCAGTTTGTGTGCGTGTCGCAGCTTTCTAATATTTCATTATATTTTGACGGCCTATTGCGGCAAGCGCGTTTCTGTTATTCCGGTCGACACACAAAGACGACGTGAACTTTGTCGCATAAAACGATTTCCCCTCAGGATCAATAAACGGCGATCAGGCTCTTGATCGGCGGCGTCGCCAGCTGCGTGCCACAGGCCGGGGTGACTCTGGTTGTGTTACAGTGCTCCCTGCACAAACAAAAGACTTGACCAGAACCGTGTGAAGCCAAGTGAGCTCTACACGTCATCAAAGCCAGAACGGGTTCATGGAAGACGGGTTTACCAGGTGCAACATAAGCGGTGCGCTCATCATCACTGAAACAATAGAGGAGTCGGGGTGGGTGGGGGGGGTCACCGTGGAAACGGGGACCCGCCCTGTTTTAAAGGATGATGCACTTCCTGCCAGCTGCACAAACTGCTGTCCTGGGGATGAGCGGTATCACAGCGTCCTCAGGCTTACCGGGTTTCACTCCTTAAATATTGGTCTGTTCTCATATTAATTGCCTCGATTCTTTGTAAATATTAAAATATTAATATATTCATTGCCTCTATGGGCTCCTGACCTCTGCCTGTGTTTTTTAGTTGCACTGCAGTGACTTGGCAAAAATATTAGGCTCAACTAAAAGTTGAAACTATGCAAAGATAATTATTCACATTGGATCCTACTGTTGCTTTTATTAAAGACAATACTACTAATAATACTAAGTGCTGTAACTGAAACAGGAACTATTAAGTAAATAATAATGTTAATAAATATATAAAGGTTCTTGCTAATTGAAATGGTGCACAGAATGTTGCAGATGGTCGATCATCTCTGAACGTCTTCGTTAGGGGCGTCTCACGATGCGAAGGAATGTTTTAACAGTTTGCTTCATATCTCGTCAGTTGACAGCCTCTATCGTCAGTTAACAAGTGCATCCAGCCGGCAGATCAAAGATAGGAGGGCAACAATGACAAAGATCAACAAAAGTTAGTTGTTAGTTCTGGTTCGACTAGTTTTTCTTTCACGGCCTTCACGGTGGAGATAAGGGAACATCGTGGGCCATCTTTAGAGAAAAGGACTCTGAGATGGAGATTGTGAACAAAGTCAGATACCGTGGAGAACCACAAGGCAACAACACGCCCAGCTGGTGGTCAGGCAACAAGCGCCACTGAATGCACAAGCCTCAGTATTTCTAAAACAACTCAACAACTAAACAACTAAAACATGGCTCAGGAGGACTCAACAGTCATACGATCTAAACCCTCGTACGAAACCAAAGGTTCACCAATATGGTGGCTCTGAGGTATATTTTTATGTTTTATATATGAAGTACTCTTTGTAAATTATCAATTACTAAACAATTACTAAGTACGGTTTTTGAATATCTTTCTTCCCTGGGACTTTTGACCAATGGTTGTGTTGGTAAATAAACTAAACTGAGTCAGTGCACGAACCTTCATTTGTTTATGGAGACGGTACACACTGATAACACAATTTTGACATTGGTATGTTGGTGGAAAGCAATCCCACATTTTAAGATTCTCTTGCTCTCTCTCTTTGATGATGGGATGATGCATCATGTGTGTCTCGTAGGCATCAGATTGCTGGTGGGCAGCGACCTTATGCCGATGGTGAGTGGGCTTTATTGGATGACACGGAGCAGAAGGGCGAACCTCACCACGCAAAAAGACATGTTCGATCGGCACCAAACGTGACATGTTTATTATTTATTTCTATGCAGAAGCCAACTGGTGGTTGTCAGGGCTGGTGGGCTGAAGACAGAACGTATGTGGGTAGAGATGGGTTGTCATCATTCCTACGAGAAGGGAAACTTCAAATGTTTCTCGTAGAATACGCGAGTACTGTCTGACAAGTTACAGAAGGATGTGACTTTTCTTCATAGAAACAAAACACACATGTGAATGGCATTCCTTCCACATGTGTAGGTTACATATACAGCAGGCTATGCGAGGGTATACAGATGCAAATTAGTTTAAAGATATAATCTGGAAGTTCATGAAATGTTGACGGTTGTTTTGAACTGTACGTGGTCCCATTTAAAAAAGATATGTATGATATAAAATAATGCATACATACATAAATACATGTTTAGTTTTTGGAAGGATTTTTTGAAGTGAGCAAATGAGCAACGCGTAACGTTCTGTGGAATATTGGTGAATAGAATAATCTTTCAGCTCCATCTAGTGGTAGAAATAAATAGGTATTCATCAGAGGACAACCAAGACATGATTAAATGCGTTTTGCAGCTATAGTCGCAGAACGCTTTACCTTGCAAAACAGCATCAATAAATAATATGAAATCAGTCATCATTAAATCATTAAAAAACAAATTACTCCAATTGATTTCCTTTTGTAAGGTACGCACACATGGCATACGTAAAAAAGAACCAAACACTTCAGAAAAAGATTGGTTTAATAAACTCCATACAAAATAAACTACATGTAAAAGAAGGCAAACAGCAGACAAAGGGAATGGATATTTCGGCCACAAGGCCTCGATGAACAACAGAATCGGGGGGGGGGGGTGAACCAACAACTAAAAGGTAGGTACAGTATTTGAAAACTAGAGATGATGATTGGTGCCAATGGAGGATATCCAATTAAGTGTAACAACGTGAATCATGAGTTCACACCCTGCCTCTTTTCTCACTGTATCAACTTCACAAATCAGTCCCGTTTCGTCTGCAGTCTCACGCGAACAAACGGCCAAAAACAAGTCCCAGGGCTGTCCTCACTACGACGTGTCCATCTGAGGTGCTTCTGAAATACCAACAAAACAAGGATACATGTTTTAGTGTACGGTGGTCATGAATGAACCGTGGGACAACTTTAACTTTGAAGGCCAATACCGGTCTGTGATCAAACCAGCTTGGCTTCACCACAGCACCCGTGACAATAAAAAAGGGGCATTTAGCAGACGCTTTTGTCCTAAGCGACTTACAATCAGTACATTTTGTGGGGTTCGACATGGGGACAGTTGGAGGAGGAGGGGGGATCAAGGGGATCGAACCGCCGACCCTGCGGTTAGTGGACGCCCCGCTCTGTCCACCTGCTCTACCTACTGAGCTACTGCCGCCCAAGGAGAAGTGAAGGAAGTGATTTGGACAATACACTTTGTCAGAATCACTTCCATGTACAGACTCAGCTGGAGCTCATTTTTGAGAGCTCCTCATGCCACCAAAGTGAACAGGAGTGAAAAATAGCACCATGGCACTTTCTTTTGTTGGACGTGCTGCGATGTGTGTGGATCCGTACAGAGTTGGTTAGAACAACGATGGAAAGTATTTCCCACAACGTGTCATCACAAAGACCAAGGTGTCACATGGCAGTCGTGCTCCATTTCGCGGCAGGCGAGCGATGAAGAGGAACGCACAAAGGGACACTCGCAAAAAACTGTGTCGCTAACAGCTTCTGAAGGGTGCGTTCACGCCCCGGGGGGTGTGAGCGCTCATTCAGACACCGGTGCAGGCGGCGGGCGGCCCCCCAGAGCTCTGGGGGGCGCTTTGAGCGCAAACTCGCGTTGGGCCCGGCTGGAGGTGTGAACGCGCTGCGACCCGGCGGCGGCAGGGAGCAAACCAGCTCAAATACGACCCCGCGGTGTGGGTTGGCATCGGTGGGATTGAATGTACACGTTTGCTGGGAAAAAATAACTAAAAATAAGGTTTTCAGCCGGGTAAACATTGACTTTCCCTAAATTAAAAACGGAGTCACGGTCAGCAGCGATGCAGTCGGGAAGTGTATCATATAAAGCAATTGCTTGCGGTCACTCCCAAAAAACAAGAAATGTTTTTACTGACTCCGTGACCGAAATGGAGGAAATGGGGTTATTAAAATTGTTTTTTCATTGTAGGAACACCAAAGCTAAATGAAAAACCCAGAGACAGCGCAAAGCTCCTGTGACTAATTATTGTTGTTTTCAACAAGGAGTTTTTCCTCGAACCGTCTGCCCAACAGACCGGCCGCCCCGCGGCTACACGTGTTTACATCGCTCGGCTCGCTCGACCCGAGTTCCGTGTGGACGCAAATCATTAAAAAAAACACTACAAAGTCGTGACTTCCACCGCTGAACCGGACAAACCCTCCCGAATCCATGTGTGAAAACGGCCTTGGGCCGGCCAGCGGAGACGGCTACGATGGTTTGACAACAGAGGCCGCTATTGTCCTTCAAGAAGGAACCTGGCTGTCAAACACGATGTACTGCTAAACAAGACACACGGGGCTCAGTGCCCTCTGAACAATGCCTTGTTGTTCTCGCGCTGCTCCCGTCAACGCTAAAGGCACCGGCTAGCGTTCAGCCCGCTAGTACGCCGTCAAGACAATGTTTCTCAATGCGGTGACAGCCGGCGCTGGTGAGAGACAGGCCAACCGTCAGACTTACGCGTTTCATTGAAGAGGAAGGAGTCCTGGTACTCCTTCATGTACTGGGAGGACCTGGCCTCGTCCAGGAACAGAGAGTACACCCTCTTGATGTCCTCCACCTGCACCTCCGTCCCCTGGGGAGCACACAACACATACACACACACATATGTATGTTAAGCACTGCTTTGTGGTCAACTGTTTCCTAGTTTGGTGTACTGCAGTAGAGGGCATTTTCCATCTACTCATGCCCCCCCATCAGGCATGAAAATAACAAATAATCCACCCTGCAGTGAGGTCACCCAGGGGGGTATGTCCACCCAGGGGAGTATGTCCACCCAGGGGAGTATGTCCACCCAGGGGAGTATGTCCACCCAGGGGAGTATGTCCACCCAGGTGCACGGTGGCTGGTCGTAGTTTGAAGGTTCATCCAGTGCACTTCTGGGTGGAGCCTCGCATCGGGTGAATTGTTATCGATTCAGTACCCCACAATGGGTTTTTTTAGAGACCCCTTTAAAGTGTCAATAACACAGTGTAAACACTGGGACACCGTGGTGATTCTCAAGACCTGTGACAAGGCTCTAGAGAGAGAGAGAGAGAGAGACACACCCTGCGCTTGCGACACACCAGACCGGCGGTGCTGATCAGCTGGATGGCGTAGCGCAGCGACGTCTCCATGCCGATACGGGTCAGCACCGTGTGGGCCTCCTCGCTCATCTCCACGTCCTCCTCCTCACACCTGATGAACAAACACACAGTTAATTAGTGTGGCTTGTTCGTATCGGGACAATTAGACACTGCAATGTCAGTATTTGTAGTGTATGCCAATTTGAATCACAATCCCTGGATGGGCTTTCATAACCGCAACTGCAGCACAAAAATAGTTGAAAAAAAAATCAATTTATCTATCTATCCATCTATATATCTATATAGAGATATAAATAAAAGATCACTAGACGTGACAAAGTGCTGAAGGACGTAACTGACTTTAGGATTTGGCATTTAGGTGGGCACGGCCCCAAATAAGATGCACATGTTCTTACATGTGCAATGATCCAACATGTAGGCTACCGGCTACAGGAAAAAGGGTCCATTCAGGACGTTGCTGCTTTTGATAAAAGGTCAAACCTTCCACATCCATGGGCAACATTAGAGACACTGAAACGGGGTCTGGCACCGCCCCCTGGTGGACGGAGACGAGGCGCCCGGGAGCGCGGAGCGGTCCTCCTCACCTGATCTTGAGGATCTGCCGCGTCTCCTTCTCGGTGTAGGGCGAGGTGGTGATGATGAGCAGGCGGTCCAGCAGGTCGATGGGGATGCCGTGGGGGCTCTGGTAGTTGGTGCCACGGATCCTGTGGGGAGGGAGGGAGAGAGGGAGAGAGAGAGAGAGAGAGAGAGAGGGAGAGAGGGAGAGAGGGAGAGAGAGAGAGAGAGAGACGGGTGAGTGAGTGAGGAACCTTCTCCCAGCACGACACAGGGGGACATCCCGTCATTATTAACAAGCGTGTTGGTGGTGGCAGTACCTGGTGATCCCTCGGTTGGTGGCCATGATGAGGACCGGCGAGAGGTCGCTCTCCAGCGCGCGGTTCAGGAAGGAGAAGCACTCCATGTCCAGCATATGCACCTCGTCGATGAACAGCACCTGCCGGGCGACAGTCACGATCAGCGCGGGTCAACCGCGACGGACCTCGACGCACACTTTCTATTGTGTGCACCATATCCCGCATTTCATACGGCTTGCAACACATCTGTGACCATCACTGTACATGGAGAAAAAACTGAGGAGATGCAAACACACACATACACACACATACATACCCCTGGAATGATCTCGGCCTTGCCCTCCTCCCTCCACTCGGACACCTTGGCGTTGATCTGCTCGCGCACCTCCGACTTGATCTCACCGGTGTCGCCGGAGAAGAGCGCCAGGAAGCCCTGCGTTCGGCTGTTGATGACGTCGATCTCGTGGAGGGACACCGTGTGCACCACCTCCTTCCTCTTCTGCAGCTCCCCCTCTGGACACTGCACGAACTGCGTCTGGGAGCACGGACCCCAATGTTTCCAATCATTATGAGCCGTGAAGGAATTATGGAGGTACGGAATAAAGGGACAGACCTCTGGACAACAGAAGTCTGTGACTTGCTTCTAATTGCGTTATTAAGGGTTATCAAGGTGTTCATTAAGCATCGGAAAAATATTACGTTCAGTGCAATCTCACAGAATTTCACGTCTGTTAAGTTCCTTCAAGCAGATTAAATGGGTGCACCTTTGAGATTAATGTACTTTTTGACATGTTCCTGAGAAGATATGCAGTGTGCTGATGTGCATTGAAAACATCTGTGATAAGTTGTGTTTATTGTAGGCTTTTAGATCCTGTTGCCCATCACTTTAAGTGTATTGTCTAATGTTAACTAATAAAAGCACTGAGGTCATATTCTACCTCTTCACAGCACCTAAAGGTACTAAACAGGTACCTGTGCTCCCATGGCGTCGTAGTCTCTGGCTCTGGTGAAGGAGCGGCCCAGCTTGCTGATCTTGCCGGTGGCCTTGTCGATGGTTATGACATCACTGGGAGACAAAGAAGAACGCAATAGAATGAATCGAGGAAGACGTCGAGAACATCGAGAACACTTGGGATGACGCTTCCTAGCAACAGACGATGATGATGATGAACACCCAGGCCACGGATGGCACTCACCCAGCCTGAACCTTCTCTTTGCTGAGGCTCTCGATCATCTTGTTGCCCAGGTCGTAGATGGTCTCCATCTCTGTGGTCTTCAGCGTCAGCTTGCCCACTTTGGCCCCCTGGCATCAGATGATAACATGTTACTGAGGCCATCCTCAAAAATATTTCTGTTCACAGTAACCACCAAAAAAAGTACAATGTTGGTCATGGTGATTACCTAGGTATGAATTCAAACAAATTAGCATATTGTGACATCACTGACTGGGTCTACAACCCATAAAAGTTTAGTGGTGTCCTTGACATCAGTCAACGCGGACACTGTAAGACTTGAGGGGAGAAGGGATGGGTAAAGATCTGGGCACAGGTATTCCAGAACTTTGTGTCACGTTATAGCGGTGTCGACATATTTCAATTCATTTTTTAAATGTATTGCTACGGTGCCTGAAATCGTAAAACCCTAACCCTAACCTTGAACAGTGACCGCGAAAATTTTCTTTACTGTAGCCGCAGCTATCATAACAGACAAGCGCGAACCATTGATGAAATGAAGCGAACTTGTCGTATAGTTCAGTGTGACATGTGGAAACCATGCAGAAACCAATGGTGTAAACATAATCATAGATGACGCCACAGCTTTTTATACAAAAGAAAGAACTATTATGTGTGTATGTAGGCAATTTATATTAACAATACTTACTAAAATATAATTAATAGGGTTTTATTGTATTTGCATTAGTTGTTTGAAGAGTAAAAAAAAGAAATCGGTCTTTCTTAACACAAGTTTACAACCGGCAAGTCAGTCGGACTAAAAGGGAAAAACAAACAGAAAAAACTACAGAAAAACAAACAAACAGAAATATTTTTAAGGATTGCTTGGTCTACTGGTTTTTACATCACACAAACACATTTTGTGTTTGTAATTTTTACTTTGATATTATTTTCTTCTCTCCATTTGAATCACTTTCTTTAATCTTGACTATGACTGCTGATTTCCTGCGGGATTAATAAATTACTCATAAAGCAGAATCTGAATCCAAATGAACAACTCTCTCTTGGAGCAGCGGACACGTCTGGGTCGAGGGCACTGGCAGGAGAATTACCCATTGGGTGAGAAAATCTCGACTCAACACAATCAGAGCCAGTGTAGAACCTACCGTTCCTGTGGCGGGCCGATCAATCTGGATCTCAACCACCTCTCCCTCAATGATCTCAGTCTCTTCTCTGCAGGATCAAATAAACAGAACCACATTGATATTCCTACTCATCCAGAACACAGATTTCTTCATAATATCATAATATAACTTAATAATATTGTTAGAACTCTTATTTTATTCTATGTTGTATGAAAGTGCAATATTCAATGAGTCCAACTAAGAAAAAAACTGGACCCGCTTTGCAAATAGAGTAAAGCACTGAACTTGTATTCACAGACACATTTTCCCAATTTCAAGGGCAATTAAAAAAAAGATTATTCGGGGGGAAATGACCCACGCTTCCCTGCCCTGCTGTACACCGATAAAAAACAAACCACATTAACATTTAATTTGAGTTGTACATACTTGATCCTCACGCCCATGGCCTTCCTGAAAGCCTGGCTCAGTGCTTCCGTCTTGCTCATCTCCAGGGAGAAGATCTCGCTGCCGGCCATGGCAGTGAAGGGCGTGTCCGTGCCCAGGGCCTGGGCGATACCTGAACACACGATAACATGGCATCGTCACCCACAGATAATGATATCAACATACCCACGTATGGTGAACTGCAGTGGGCTACGGCTTCCAAGCCTACGCGTAGTCATCCTTCAGTCAACCCCCAATAAGCCATGTATCTGAGTTCAAGTCGCTAACTGACTAAACAGGAAATAAAACACTACCATATGACAATATAAACCATATCATCAGCAGTAACGGCAGGATCACTGCCTTCTATAGAAAGCGTTCTGCAGCGCGGCCGTACCCATGGCGATGGCGGTCTTTCCCGTGCCAGGCTGACCGGCTATGAGCACAGCTCTGCCCGCGATGTGGCCATCTTTGATCATCTCCAGGATGACTCCTGCAGCGCGACGAGAGGCCAGCTGGCCCACCATCCCCTGGGACACCTGCCAACAGCACCGTGGAGAAGTTAGGGACTCTCTGGGCTCAGTGAAGCAGACTACACCTCTGACAGGCATTGCAATTGAGCGCATCATGGTGTGCTTTGCAATTTAGCCCATCGTGGCACAAATGTAGCTGTAGTAGACAGCACTTCTCTCCATAGCCCGTAGGGACTCGTTCATTCTATGTCAAGAATAAAAATCACCAGACAATGAAGATTACCAAGTTTTCCACTCATGAGTCATAGAAGGGTGCAATTAGCTGAGACAGGGTTTCCTTTTCCAATTATCTTAGCAGATAAACATTAGTTATATAGTTGTATATATTGGATTTTATTGGCTATGTGGCAAAACCTTGTAACAGGGACCAGATAAGACTTGTGTAAAACACTGCTAAATTACACCTGGAGACATAAGAATATTGCAATGTAGAAGGCCGCCCACCTGTCTTGGCTCCAACGCATCATCTAACCCAAGGCCACGGATGTGGGAATGTGCACCTAAACAAAACAAATGAGGTTCTCCATCAATTGTGTCAGAGGTAAACACAACGACTGCCAACTTGTTCTTAATGAGGAATTAATTGTGGCATATTATACGATGAGCGTGGGGAACACGTCTTCTTACCGATCCTCTCGATCCGCGTGATGTCCCGCACCTCGGGCACCTTAGTGGTCGTCATCTGTTAGATCACACAGGGCAGACGCACAGTCAAGTACGCGAAATGAGGGTTTATTACGGACACGCTGACGATCCGATGCAATCACAAACTGTCTGTTACAACGTCTTGGGTCAGTTGGTTGTCATAGTGACCAGTACACTTTACACATGCAAAGACAACAGCGATGGGACACACAAAGTTCATCATTACGTTCACATTTGTTTCTCAACAGAAGAGCTGAGTTCAAACATCATATCCGATACAATTTTGAATTTGATATGGTAAACACTCTTTGAAAATGCAAAATAAACTAATGTAATGTCAGCGCTAGCTAATGTGACAATAACTGGCTAAGCTAGCCCCATGACTATTCTCATTTCCTTTAACTGCGCGGATGTCATTCCTCGCCAAAAAGCCTGGCAAAGAAAACGAAGTAATCATCTTCATAATCGACAATGAGCGCATTAGTTTAATTAGGTCTATAATTAGTTATATTGTACATTGATATATGAATGAACTCACCTGTGCTGCCATACTGCTAAGCACGCGAATACAACGCCGCGTATTTGGGTGTGCAGAACAAAACTGTCCGTGGTGCAACTACAACTACCGGCGACAACAGACCCATCTGGCTTACCCAAAGACTAATAAATCGAGACATATGCACAACTATTTTATGAATATAACAAAAAGAATTGCGTGTATAAAATCGACAATACATATATTTTCTCGCTTTTCATATTCAAAATTGTAGTGTAAAAACCATGGGCCGAACAGCTTTTTCATACGGATACGAAATCAGTATTCTTTGTTCAAGGTTTCTCCACCAGGGGTAGCTGTATTCTTAGTGTGTGCCAGACTACTTGGCTGACTTAGCTATTGTGCGTGTTATTGACGCAATTAATAAAGTGATTATCGTACGTACTTTTTGATTAATTGATTTGTTTAATTTTCTGAAATAATGAATGTAAACATTAGCTTATCTTAGGTTTACCTTTTAATGACATGCAAGGGTGACAGTAAGCCGGTCGGTACTGGTCGGCGTACCACTAAAAGATGTGGAGGAGGTACGCCGTACGGGAAAGAAACATATACCGTCTTTGAAAGAAATTGCACTTTCAGCATGACAACACACCTGCTAACGTCAGATTACCAGAAGCAACACGTTTTCGCCTTCGCCCAATATACATTGCATATAACTGGTTGTGAACTGTATCTGAATTGTGTCTGAACGTTCCGTGCGTGCAGTGTTTCACTCGACAGAACGAGCGAGATAGCGCGCGTGGGCGCCGTCAACCAGATGAGGAGCGCTACTCCAAGGCTCTTTGGAATTTATTTGAGGTGTGTTTGCCTAAACTTTCACTTTTCTGTTCTGTTCCGCTGTTCTGTTTCCAATGTCCAAAATGAAAGGTCAAGGTAGTTTTCAACTGTTTCAACTATCTTTCAAAAGTTATTAAAAATTATTGTGTTGTTGAAATGTGTTTGCAATTTCTTTGTTATCAAAACCTGATACAGAGGGGGGGCAGAGTTATATACTAGTGTGATAAAAAGTACTAAGAGTGATAAGAAGTCCTAGTGAATGCTTGATAAGTAGACTATAATAAATAATTAAGTGTATTTTTCCTTGGGCTACTATGATAGTATACCCTGATGACATGTGTATGTAACTACGCAAATAAAAGATGATTGTATGAGATACATGAGAGTAAATGGTACATGAGCAGTGTTGAGAAGTGAAGTGAGAAGAGTTTTTTTTTTAATATAATTTCCTTTTATTTGCAAATATATAAAATATCGACTTGGCATTTAAATGTACATTGATTGATCTGATTACAGTGATGATAGATCCCGTAAAAAAAATAATAGTCCAGTTAGTACAATACACCGCTCTACGAAATAATTAAATCAAACAAACATTCACACATCCAAAATTTGTCTACAAAAAAAAAAAATAATAATAATCTTCAGTGTACAGCTAGATTGGCCAACACCACATCAAATGTCATTTTAATACTTCATAAACTCCACCTCGGTCTCTCTCCTGCTCCTCATCTTCTTCTACACACAGACACACATAAATCACTCCTCCCACTAATCTCTCATCTCAAACTACAAAAACAAATCTCCGGTTGGCTGGTTGATCGCGTTGGGCTCGGCCCAGGGCGTCGGCTCGGCCCGGGGCGTCGGCTCGGCCCGGGGCGTCGGCTCGGCCCGGGGCGTCGGCGTCGGCCATCAGCCAGCTCACAGCTGGCTGATGGTGACGGCCGACTCGTACCACACCCAGAAGCCGGCGTACAGCGGCTCGCTGAACGAGGCCTTGAAGCGGTGGATGAGCGACATGGAGTCGCCCACCGTGTAGAAGGCCAGCACGCCGCCGGCGTGGTCCAGGAAGACGCCGATGCGCGGCGAGTACGGCGCGTTGATCTCCAGCTGGTCCTTGCTGTGGCGCGCCGAGTAGCTGCTGTCCGAGCAGAACAGGCTCCAGGACTTGCGGTTGTAGCCGATGCGGCACGTGTCGCCGTAGCCCGTGCGCTTGATGCCCTTGTAGGTGACGCCGATGGCCGCGCCCTCGCCGCTCCAGTCCACCTCCCAGTAGAAGGGCCCGCCCGACAGCGGCTCCTTGCACAGCACCTGCGGCAGGCAGTCGAAGCGCGCGGCGCTGTCCCCGTAGGCCTGCGGGTCTCGCTTCAGGGCCGCCTTCCTGTTGCCGCGGGACAGGTAGAGCTGCCTGTAGGCCGTGTTGGCGTCCAGCGTGAGCGGGCAGGCGACTGGAACACAACAAACGACAGGATCGTGTTGCTCTTTAGTGGGGCTGAGCCATGCACACACACACACACACGGTTTATAGGGCTCCTCTCAGACCCAACACCGGACACAGGGTTTAGCACGGGCCAGGTTAGCACAAACACTTGATATACTGTTAGATACACACCGTCTCCCAGCCACATGCCCCCCCCCCTTTCAAATACCAACCCGGCAGAGGATAAATCATTGATTGACAGAGAGAGGGTTAGTTGCCTGTTAGACTACTTTACACACAAGTGTTGTAGTGCGGGTGTGCAGCCCCTGGAC
>JAOPUI010000125.1:2652236-2663341 GCA_027123135.1 Urophycis floridana | reverse complement strand
CCGCCGCTCTCCGGCGGGTCCCCGGCGCGCCGCTTCGGCACCGGAGACGGCGTCGCCTCCGCCGTCAGTCTCCCCGGCTCCGCGTCCGCCAGCCTTCCCTCTCCCCGGCCTCCCGCGTCCGCCCCCGCCTCCCCGATGAAGCCCAGCCAGTTCCCCACCGCCCGGCACGCCGTCCTCCGCACGGGGGCGCTGGGGTCCCGCAGGCCGTCGGTCAGCTCCCTGAACACGGCGGGCCCCGGGGCCGGCGGCGCCCCCGGGGCAAAGGGGTTCAGGTGCCCCAGCAGGCTGCAGGCGGCCACCCTCACCCGCTCGTGGGGGTGGGCCAGGGCCTGCAGCAGCACCGCGCTGTCTAGGCGCAGGCGGGGACCGGGGTCGGCCGCCCCTCCCCCCGGAGTGCGTCGCGCCACCTGGGCCAGCAGGGCCAGCAGCTCCGCCGCCGAGTCCCATAGCGCGTCGGCCCGCAGCAGAGCGCCCAGCAGGGAGCTGGCGGTCCTGGGCCCGGAGGAGGCGGTGTGGTCCCCCCGCGGGGCGGCTGGCGTTGGCCGTCGGGCGTCGCCGCCGTCGGCTGGGCAGAAGAAGAAGCCTCGGGCCCGGGGCGGGGCCGCCGCGAGGCGGGGAACGAAGCGGCCCGGGTCGCACAGGAGCAGACGACTCAGCAGAGAGAGAGGCAGCTCTAGCAGAGCAGGGGGACGAGTCTGGATCATCTAGAGGAAGTTACAACAAAAAATCAAACATCGATGAAATCCACCGAGCAGAGGTGAATTTAGCATCGTCTCGCTCTCTCTCGTCAGCACTGAAGGATCAGACCTGCATGAGGCCAGTGACCACCCCCCAGCGGTCGTACAGGTCCAGGACCTTGGCCCGGGTCCTCGGCGACAGGTCCAGGGAGAAGGGAAAGCACAGCAGCAGGCAGCTCAGGACCAGCAGGTCGTCCAGGTCCTCCTCCTGGTCTCCAGCAGGAGTCCCATCAGAACACCTGGGGATACAAGGAGGTGAGTGGTGTTGCTGTTACTGTGTACCACTGTACTATTTATGACCAATTACTATTTAGCTGTAACCTTTATCCACTTAATTGTGTTCACTTCTTATCCACACACCTCCTATCAGTTCACTATTTACTGTTCACTATTTAGAACACATTTTTATCCAAAGCTGCTGCAAGTGATTTTATTTTACAAAAGATAAACATGCTGTATGTGAGGAGGTAGGGGGTAGAAATCTTGCTCAACGCTTAATATTAGACCGGACATTGGAGTTCTAACTTGGATCCTTTCGTCTGGAAGTCAACCACCTCCTGCGACCTAACAATCCCAACTGTCTCACATGATAACATGCTCAACACTCACCGGTTATGGTGGAGCACAAGGCCCAACGTGTGTACGCATTCTGATTGGCTGTCGGAGAACAGAGGAAGACACAGGCTGGGGTCTTTCGTGAAGACACACAACATGGCGGACAGGAAGGAGTGCAGTCCTGATGAAAAAACGGATACATTTACAAATCTTGATCTTGAAAATGCATGTATGTACTTTAAATACCATAGAATACCTCAAATATAGGTTAAGACAAGGGGGAAAAACAGTACCCTTTATGGAGCAGAAGTGAGGGTTTATCTGTGTTTCCAGTGCATTAGCGATGGTCCTCCACAGATCACACCAGATCTCCTGTCTTGAAGACGTGGACGGGGAGCCATTTCCATGCTAGGAGTAGAACAAGGGACAGATGATGACATGCCCATTTTAACCCACAGCGTACGTATTTTAAGCATGGTGTAGCAGTCTCAGTGCATCGCCTTCACTGTCTGACCTCAGAGACTGAATGTAGCAGCAGAGACAGTGGACCATCACACGCTCCCCAGCCTGGAGGAAGGAACCCCTGTGGCTATAAGGGAAGCCTTATTTTAGTTCCTGTATTCTGATGAAATCCTTCTTTTCCAGCGCCAGCAATTTAAATGTTGGCTTAGCTCATTTTACACATGGTGGCCGGGGTACCGGTGTAAAATCAGAAATGATTGTGTTTAATTTATTAGAAATTATATTTGCAAAATATTTGCATTAAGGTAAAAATGTTGGGCATTTATAGGAATATTTTATGTAGTAAAGGTCAGGATAAGGATTGAGCTGAAATTGTTGACCAACCAATCACTGGCATTGTTAGTGGAAGAATAATTAGTGAGAATACATGAAGGAAATGACCATACAAAACCATATCAGTGACCATAAATGAACAGCCAGCTGCCCACCTTGGAGAACAGGGAACAGCTCTTCAGCACCTCACACAGAGTGCCGATGTCAATGTCGACAGAAACTTCATGATGTGTGAACATGGAGAGAACTGCTGCAGCCACGGCCTGCAGCACAGACAGAGGGACATCTAACGTTCAACCAGCAGTCCTTCAATAATACTCCATGAGGATGGGAGTATGTGCGAGACATGTCACATTGGGTGGATTAGGAAGTGCTTACTGCTGAAGGCGTGGAAGCTGGTTTACTGAGGATCTTGAGAACAGGCTTCATGAGCTCTTCCATTCTACAGTAAAACAGCAGATGGTATTTAATATAGTCAATATTTGTATGGCTTTTAACTGGTTTACAAGTAGCATTAATGAAATCATGAACACTAGAGCGTAGGCAATCACAGTTCCAAAGGGATCTTGTGTAACTTTTCTCCGCCATAAAAGCGAAATAAGAAATTGTTGAAATAACTAATATTTAATAACAATATCATATAATGTAACAAAGAATTAGCTCAGTCGAATAGATAAAATAACTGGATATTTGAGTCAGGAGACAGTAAATGAAAAAGGAGTGTTTCATTATATAAGACAAATAAATTATCTAGTTTCGAAATAAAAAATACACAAAAAAACCCAATAACCTGTTTTCATCCTGGGCCCATTCAGAATGCCTGTCCCAGTACGTTACAAGGACTGCAAGGACCTGACTGAGGACATCGTTGATCCAGGGTTCCTTAACACAAACAGGAAGCAGAGAGTCCTTTACCAACATGATGGTATGAACCTCCGTCAATATTCCACTGTGGTGATATACTTCTGACTGTGAGTGACATTCAGCATATTTACCTTAAAAACGTTTAGCTTATCCACCATCACGCTGGTCAAATCAAAGAGCAGATGGGGCAGACCCAGTTCACAGCCAATATGAAGAGAGTTCTCATGGTCAGCGTTCAGAAGCAGCATGGAGAGGACTCTCAACGGATGGAGAATCTGCCATGAGTCTTCCAGGATCCCATCCAAGAGCTAAACAAAGATCAATCAGTGTGGATCAATCAACGGCACACCGCTCCGACTATGTCACAAATCTTTACTCGCCTATCGTCCACATAGCCTTACCTGGGATTTGAAAGCCAGTAGTTTGCTTTTCACTTGAGGAATGATGACTGGGTGGTTCGATGGTGACGCCAGCTTCCCTGGATCCATTTCAAAGGCCAACCTCCGCCAATAAACTTCAGTATGCTCATCCTGACAGAGGAACAACCGATCAATATAGTTATTACAATACAACAGGACGGTCCAGTGGTTGGGTTGATATTGACTCCCAGCTGAAAGGATCTCAGATCAAAAGCCATGTATGCACCCTGCATAGTCCTACAGGTAGAGTAAGCTCTTTGAGCAAGATGGCTAACCCTTATTATTAAAAAAGAAATATGTTTAGCACGCATTTTAGCACGTGTGTGGAGTCAGGACCACTTACCGGTACCTGCCCAGGTGGAGGATTATGTCCGGTCCGCACAAATCTCGGCCCAACCTCAACAGAAGGAAACTCTTGCTCATAGTCCCTACTGATCTGGCCCCTGCAGAGGAACAACACACACACACACTTACTCCATAAGTACATAGTCATATTTTCTTCTGTTTAGATATTTAGCACATGCTTTCATCCAAAGCTTGAGTTCAGATACATGTTGTTAAGTTACCTTTCGAAAACTACAGGATTGAACCCTGTACCTTTTGAAAGGGAGCTCTAGTGACTACAATATCATCCCCCACCTTCAAGTCTCCTTACAAATAATTGGTTTAATTACACTTGCTGGTTTGATGAAATCCTGATTTACCCCATTTCCCTTACGTCTTATCTATCTATCTATAAAGGGTGAGGATTAGGTTGTCATGTACGGGTCCGAAGATGTCAGTAAATGGACTATAGATCATAGATCATTTAAAAGACCTAATTATCTACCTGCGTTTTGAAGTTGCGCTTGTTTGTTTCTTCAAGTTGAGGAACATTTTGGCTGCTTCCTGGACTTTCTCTTGGTCCCGCGGGGGCGCGGGTTCTGTGAGGTGGTTGGGCCGTGCCCGGCCTGGAGAGGACTTACTTGGGCCTGGGTCTTCTGCGGCTCTCTCTCCCTCACCCTGATATAGAGGGCACACACGCAACCCTTTCAGGTGGAGGACTCCCGTTGGAAATGACATTTGGGGATATGGTGGCCTTTATGTGTTTGGTTTTACGTTTGGTATTAAGGTTAGGATTTTTTTAAGAGTTTGGGTTAGACGTAAGTGTTTGATTTCAGTTTCAGGGTTTGGGTTTCGGGTGAGGTTACTTTTGAGGGGTACGGTTCGGTTCCCAGGACAAAGGGCCCAGGATGGGGCCCAGAGCCGTGCCCAAACTTCTTTAGCGCAACTTCAAATCATGTGATTTGAAAGTCTCCTGTCGTTGACTCGAAAAAAGGGATCCCACCTCTTTTCCTTTCTGGTCCTTGTCTCTGTGCGCCAGGACCTTACGCAGCAGCCTGTTCTTCCCTGAGCCGGCTGACTTCTCCCTGACCTGCTGGTGCTTGAGGGCCAGCACGTCAGGGCTGGGGGCCACAGTCAGGGGGTTGAAGACACTGTCTCCCGGCAACACTGCAACAACGCATCACACTCTCAGGCGCATGACATTTCATTGAAAGAGCGGCGGGGGGTTTTTTTGAAAGCCTTACCCAGAACACCCTCCGCTACGAAAGGGTGGTGCAAGAGGTCCGGCCATGACAGTCTCTTCTGGGGATCTTTGGTCAGCAAACCTTTGAGGAAGCCCTGTGGAGTTCCAACAAGGACACCATTAGGGTGATCGAAGATCATGATTCATTTAAAAAAAAATGAAGCTGATTTGGTATCTCAGCCAATCACCAGCCATACATCGATGCTATTCAAAAATCTTCAAAACAACCCTTGCATGTCACGCAATTCGACAAAATCACAACTGTCACTTCCCAAATGTCCTTTCTATCTACACAACAAGAATGGGGGCACTTAGCAGATGCTTTTGTCCAAATCGGCTTACATCAGTACATTTGTGGGGTTCGACATGTGGACAGTTGGAGGAGGGGGATCAAGGGGATTGAACCGCTGACCCTATGGTTAGTGAATGACCTGCTCTGTCCACCCGCTCTACCTAGTGCGCCCCGACAACAAGGTTGCGTAACAAAACTCTTTAATGTGTTGTAATGTACTGTTAAGTGTCTTCTATATATGCTGTTTGTAACACAGACAACACGAACAACATCCAACTTGAATACAACATTATGGCTTTTGGTTCATTCATTCATTGGGGAATACCTCAAAGAGAAAAACATGATGATATTCATGCCCTCCTTATCCCCTAGGTCAAAATGGCCAATTGACACCCACACACACACCCAGACACACACACACACAAACACACACACACACACACACACTCACACACAACCGACCCACTCGGGTGGAGCAGTACCATGCAGGTGGGGCTCATGGTGTCGGCGGGCCACTTCACGGTGTCCCTCACGATGAGCTGCACCAGCTGGAAGATGGAGTTGGTGTAGAAGGGCGGCACCCCGGTGTGCAGCTCGTAGAGGATGCAGCCCAGGGACCAGAGGTCGGCGGTGTGGTCGTAGGGCTTCTCCTCCACCAGCTCCGGGGACATGTACAGCGGAGTCCCCTTGATGGAGGTCAGCACCAGGGTGGAGACACTCATGGAACGGGCAAAACTAAAAGGGCACATGAGCACAGTTTTAGAATCGGATGCAGTGGCCCTACTGTGTTGGAGCACAACTTCTGGGGCGAGACGGCAAAGGGCCGGTCCAGAGACCCAGAACTAAAAAGGGGCGGAGAAACTCAATTGTGCGAGTGTATGAAGTTTTCAGCAGGGGGTATCATATTAACAAGCATATTTCTACAGTGGGCAGTCTACACTGTGTTGATTTCAAACATTTACAGACACTTTTTTTTTTTTGGTTTACTTTACAGTTCACTACTGCTGGCCAAATATACGATCCAAAAGCCATGGGAACTTAAACAAACAAACGTGCAGTTTCTGTTCAACAAACTAGCTTCAGCTCATGTGTATAGTTTAGTATGGAAATTGACACCTGCCACTACAAAGTAGAAAATAACAATAGCAATTCCCATCCCTGAGACTTGTTATTGTGTGTGGTTATAAAAACAAAAAATGGACCTACCCAAAATCACATAGTTTCACCACACCACGTTTGCCCAAGAGAATGTTTTGTGGTTTCATGTCTCGATGGAGAATTCGATGGGAGTGTAAATAATACAGTGCCGAGACAAGCTGACAGGCAATCTCTTGCACCTCAAAAGAAGGAAATGAACCAAATGAAGATCATTCAAATGGATGACTTATGAACGTGTCTTAATACTCTATTAAGTGTATTAAGTGTACATACCTGGCTCTCCGGAAGATGGCCGTCGTCCTCGAGAATTTGAAACAACTCCCCTTCTGCATACTCAGTTACAACCACAACCTAGTGCACACAAATGTGTGATAATTATCAATAAATATAATCAAGTATAATATACACAAGAAGGCTGTAATGAACTTGAACAATTATCAGTGTTTTTTTCTGCTCAAAGACAATTTCCACAGAGCAAAGATTTGTATTTAATTAATCATTAAATAATAATTACAAACCTCTTTATCCGTCTCAAAGCTGTCAAACATTTGGACAATGTTGGGATGTTGAAGTCCCCTCATGATTTCAATTTCCCTCTTGAGACTTCGCAGCTCCTTTTCAGAGCGGCCAACCTTTGGAATAAACTTCAAGGCCACCACCTACGGAGAAAGAAGTAACGCAATGCATTTAAACAAGTCCAAAAGTGAAGCCTATCTTACTGTACAAAACATACAATATTATCAACAGAAAAATAAGGTAGCTGAATAAGTTCCCTGGTATTAACCTGTGGGCTGAACCGTTTCCTCCCCTTGTAAACACGACCGAAGGAGCCCTCTCCTACGTGCTCCAGAATGTGATATGAATTCATTGTGTTTTCACCGGCCGTCGAGCTATCCAATTTAGCGGCTTGACAGCTTTTCGACACGACAACCTGTTGATATCAGGAAAACGATGTTTGGTTTACAGCTACCATGGTCTTTCGTATTCTTGATTTGGTTCAAAAAGCAATTGTCTGTCAGACGATAAGGCTTATATAAACCATCATCACCAGGACACACTACTCTCCATGGATGACTATTCAGCAACAGTCGTCCACAAACTGTACTTGGTTGGCAGTAACATATGCCGTCTTAGAATAATATAACTGGGTCTAAGAAAGAGCATTTCAGATATGACTATGGTAGACATTTCAGTTATATGTGGACTTTTCTTAAGAGTTATCTTTCAAGAATATATCAATGTTTTTTTAACGAATGTTTTATCAACATTTTTGTTAAGGCTTTGCCACGGGCAAGGCACAAATTGGGTCCTTAGACTAGCAACTCATATTGCGTCCATAGCAACGGAACGCAACAACAGTGAGCGAGGACCTATGGCGAGGACACACTTCGTACACCACCTTTAGATTATTTGTAAAATTCCTATTTGGTTATCATCTCTGCATGTTATCATGTTATCATCTCTGCATTTGTTTCTTAATTATTGCTTAGCCCTGGGCATGTTCCTCAAGTCACATCTTTTAGCATAACTCTACAAATAGATTGTTCCTTGGTTGCCCGGTAGATGTCACCCACGTTTAACAATGACAATAAAGGCAGCTGTCTGTACTGTTTGACTCTAGTACTGTTATTCAGCGAGGTCCATGGGGAGAAAGAGGTCTAAATGAAAGTAAAGAGTTTGTCTTATGAGATCGACCCAATAGGTCTTTTTTTTGTTTAAAGAAAATCCCAATTTATATATATGTATAAATGTGGATTTTTTTTAATAAATGAGACATAATGGGTCCATACATATCTTTATCTTTATCTATATCTTGAGGTGCCTAACCACTATCGAGGTAACCTAATGTATGCAATGCAATACAACAAAATAGAGATGTCCAAGATTTCATTACAATATATCTAGTATTTAGTGGAGCGTTGCAATAACTCAGACGTTGGACTCTGGCAGTTCTGCTGCACATCCTAGAAAGCAGAGACACGAGCACGACACGGCGCGCGTGCTCGTGAGGCACACAGTGGCAGCAGGGGTTGAGTGAGTTCTAAAGTGTGCGCGTGGCGAGCGCAAAACCGTGCGCCTCGTCCAGTGACGGTTCCCAAAGACTGCCTGCCCCCTCCAAATGGGGGGAAGATAACATTTCCATAAGTCTACACACATGACGAGAAAGATGCACGAGTGCAACAGATCAGCTTAACTCACATGCAGGTGGAGGATGGGAACGGCTCGTGGCCAGGAGGAGTTTACACTGGGAGGACTTGAAGCACCAAGGATTTAGAAAACAGTGCCTTGGAAATACTATCTCATCTTGGACTTGGACTCTCACCACGATCACTGGAGATAAAGCAACACAATAGCACTTCTCATTTGGTGGTTGCATTCTTTGCTGAATGCAGATATCGCCATGTTTATCAGGACAGCATTTCTCCTCTGCGCTTATGCCGCCGCCTTCTTAAGAGATGTTCATGGTGTTGAGCATGAGGTGGTGTTCCCCGTTAGGCTTGGGGTACAGCGCAACCAGAGGGGGGGATTTGCCAGCGGCTCGGGCATCCGCGAGGAGAGATGTGTTGTGAAAATCCGCGCCTTCCAGCAGGAGCTGGTGCTCGACCTGCAGCAAGATTCCAGTTTTCTCTCCCCCGCCGTGTCCGTGCAAGACACGGTGTCGGTGAGCACTGACGTGACCCCCGAACTCAGCCGGTGTTTCTACTCGGGCTACGTCAACAAGGACCAATATTCCTACGCCGCGCTGAGCTTATGCAGAGGTGTGCACGGCGCGTTTGGGTACCAGGGTTGGGAATACTTCATCAGTCCGCTCCGAAATGACAGCGCCAATGACGCAGAGAGCGCGCACAGCTTACGGCGCCGGGCCGCCAGCAACAACCTGCGAGGGGCCAACAACACCGCGTCCAGGTGCGCGGTGGAAGCCGACATCAGTCCCGAGGGCGCGGAGTCGCTCGAAAAATACAAGCATCTCAACGCCAAACACAATGAGACGGAATCCACGCCGAAGGGCATCGGCAGAGCCAAGAGATTCGCCTCCATCCCCCGCTACGTGGAGACGCTGGTCGTCGCGGACGAGTCCATGGTGGAGTTCCACGGGGACGACCTGAAACACTACCTTTTGACCCTGATGTCGGTGGCGGCCAGGCTCTACAAGCACCCCAGCATTCAGAACTCCATCAACGTGGTGGTGGTGAAGTTCGTCATGATCAGCGAGGCCGACAAGGGGCCCAAGGTGTCGGGGAACGCGGCCATGACCCTGCGGAACTTCTGCACCTGGCAGAAAAAGATGAACAAGAACAACGACAAGCATTCTGACTACTGGGATACGGCGATACTGTTCACCAGACAGGTAATCTCACTGACATAGCATTCTGACTACTGCCATGCCTGGTAATGTGTGATTAGCATCACATTTCTGACTACTGGATTACAGCCACATTGTTCACCAGGGAGGTCATGTGATTAACATAACATTCTGACTACTGGAATACAGCCCATATTGTTCACCAGACAGGTAATGTTATTAACATAGCATTCTGACTACTGGGATACATACTGTTGACCCGACGTGTAATGTGATTAACATAGCATTCTGACTACTGGGATAGAGCCATATTGTTCACCAGAAAGGCAATGTGATTAACATAGCATTCTGACTACTGGGATACAGCCATACTGTTCACAGGTAATGTTATGTTAGCCTAGCTGGAGTTGCAATATCAACCCAATGACGTAGCCTTTGCAAGTGAAATTGGTGATGTCATTTTTTTTTGTGCAACATTATTTTTGGGAATGCTGTCTCATGAGATGCAGTTGGATGACAACAATGACCACATTTACTGTGTACTCTATCGCCCCAAAATAGATTTGGCATGAGATCTCTGGCTTTTTTTCCTGAACCCTCAGATAATGCATGTACTGTAGTAACACATCACATACGTAACACAACCCGTTGACTCTGACCCAAGTAGAATAGAGCTATACAGCTTGTCTTCCCGGGAGAGGTAGCTTTATAGAGTTGGAAACCACCCTCATGTTCTTGCCTGCATGCACACACGGCAGTGAAGTCACCGCTAACCTTCATTGTTTAACGTTCAGCTCTCTGAACCACACAATGTTTCACTTGGCCCGGGGTACTATTTTTTTTTTTCTTTTACGATTACAATGCAGGCCCGGTCCATAACCCGGCAACACAAACGCCAGTTGATTAGCGTTATGGGTTTTCTCTCGACACCCAGCGCAACTCCGCTCCCCATGGTTCAATTTTCACAGTCAAGGAGTAAAAAAAATATATATATATGTATTTATGCACAGCACACACAACTACAAGCTCCATCGTAGTCTCTGGGCTTTCTTGGACACGATAAGAGGCGGCAGCCGCTGGCCAGAGGTAGCGTGACGTGGCTGCTGTGATTCATTACGGAGCGTTACTTGATGGAGGAGATGCCTGCAGGGCCAGCCGTGGAGTGAAGCTGTGAACGTGAAAAGCTTTGGTGGTCCAGGGGGATGCATTAGGGGGGGAACTTCTCCTGGGCCAGTCGACTCCTTCCTCCTCCTCCTCCTCCTCCTCCTCCTCCTCCTCCAGCTGTGGCCGCTCCCAGCACCACGCCTGCTCCTCGTTAAATAAGAGCCCAGAGGAAGAGGCAGGGAGAGAGAGAGAGAGAGTGTGTGTGTGTGTGTGTGTGTGTGTGTGTGTGTGTGTGTGTGGTTATGTGTGT
>JAOPUI010000125.1:2638937-2650153 GCA_027123135.1 Urophycis floridana | reverse complement strand
CACACACACACATCAACACACACACACACACACACACACACATCCGCACCCACACACACACACACAACCACACACACACACACACACATACACACACACACATCCGCACACACATCCACACACACACACACACATCCGCAGACACACGTCCGCACTCCGCACACACACACACACACACACACACCGTGGCGTTGAAATGTCCGGGAAGCTGAGCTTTCTCCCGGACGCCGCGGTCTGCATTCTGCAGTGAAATGAACGCCACCCCGCGTTGGGAGCTGGGTGGAAGGTTCACCAACTGTTCAGCAGGGCCCGGCAAACACGGAGGATCTTACTCCTGTTTTATTTCAATCCTATGGTTCTGCCCGTCCTCTGCTAAACCGTTTTTAGGGACAGTGTCAAATTAGCATAGATTATTATGTTGACGGAGTATAGTGTGTAGACAAAGTATTTGAGTGTAAAGTGGGTAAACTTCTGAAGACGATAATGTCTGCCCTGCTCATTCCTTGTCCAGCTCTTGTCTCATCCCTTTTGAGGGCCTGCGTAGCTCTGCTGGTAGAGCAAGGCATTATCACAGTATCACTGGCAGTATGTACAAGCAATTACAGCCAACACAGTACACAGTAAATGGTAGAATCACCAATCAAAACAATTCAAATAGAAAAAAAAAGATATTTTTATTATTCTTGTATTTCTGTATGATGGATGTGAGGTTAAAATGGTGTTCTTCATCTGCAACTTACGACACCAAGACAAATTGTTTGAGTAAAAATGTACATCCCTCAATTTCAATGATTTTATTTAATTCCTTGGATCAATATATGATGATGTCATTGACGTGCGTTGTCTCTGTATTTCCCCCAAAGATATCAAGCCTGAAAACCTGCTCATCAGCTCCGAGGACGTCCTCAAACTCTGTGATTTCGGTGAGTCCTGTGGAGTTCATACACGGCAGGGTTGGGTCAACACACTCCATGTTTGTGGTTCATGCAGTATGTACAGTAGGTGCAGAACATACCGTACATACCTGCATGTATGCATTACTGTGTCCTGCTTTCACCTCAGTCAACACACAGTAACACTATAACTAACGAGCTAACCAATTAATTCACTCACTCTCTCTTTAACCAACAAACTCACTGAACAACTAACTAACCAACTCACTAACCAACTAACTCACTCACTATTGCACTAATATTATGTATATTAATATTTCTATCAATGATGGATGCACTTTATTGAAACACCAAGAGGTGCATGCATATATATTTTTAAAACCAAAATATTAACTTCAACTTCAGTGTACTTAATGTGTAGACTGAAACAGTGCACTGTATATAATATATTGCCTAGTAGTCAAAACAAAAAGAGGAAAATTTGCAAAAGCGACTGGGGAGTGAATATAGTTGAGGGCTGCTGTAACCTCACCTGATGTTAGCCAGGCTGATTTGACTCTGGGGCTGGGTGAGGCTACACACCTGTGCTGCATTCAGTAATCAAGGCACCCATCACCAACAACCACACACACTCACACGCATGCACACATACACACACACACGTACGCACACATACACATACGCACACACACACACACACATACACACACACACGCACGCACACATACACAAACACACACACACACACATGCACGCACGCATGGACGCACACACGCACACATACACGCTTGCATGTGCACACACACACACACACACACACACACACACACACAGGAAGAGAGCCTCTACATGCAACACATGCTCTGGCTTGTAAATTCTTGCTGGCTCTCAAATCAATGGCTTTTCTACAACAACAGAACTGTGTGCTTGTACCGGAGGAGCCCAGAAAAGTTTCCCACTTTAGCGAGCAAAGCCCGGTAGCTGACATGTGTCTGGCATGTGGCTGGGTCACCTGTTACAGCAGCATTGTGTGGTTGGAGGCTGTAGCTGATTCAGGATCCATAAAGCACGGGTGCATTGTGATGTCCCATCACAGTGACTGGCTCCGTTTGGGAGGTATAGGAGCCATGTGGGAGAATGTTATGGGTGGTGATGATGTTTTAGTCATTGTTTAGTGCTTCCTCGTGAAGTGACTTGTCACGATGGGGTGACTAGTTGTGTTTGAAGAAGCCACAGCCTTTCTCGTGCATGCGAGACGTGGCAAAACATAGTTTTCATTAGCAAAATGCAAATGAGCACACAAAATGGCGGACATTCGCCGACAAAAAAAATCCCAGGGTGTATTCTGAAGTACAAGCCTTGTCGGTACACTGACTGTATGTTGTCTGGTTTGCTTATTGTGTATTGAGATATATTTTCACATATCGGCTGAGTTTTATAAGCATTTTAACTGTCTATGCGTCGTCATAGCACCCATGTGAGTACTGAGTCAGTCCCAGTGAGATGTGGTTGTTATTCACTGCCGGAGTTGGCATTCTGTTTATTGTGATATTTACACCCTTAAAATGGACTCACACTTCATTAATTATTTAAATCCTCAGCTCATCTACCAAAACCTCGTAAAAGCGGCCGTATCAGAATCAGAAGATTGCTCAAAGTAGGCTTTATGGCCGTATTGTGCGAACGTATTTGTTCTCTTGTTGATGATACAGTATTCATTCTTTGCAGATATTGTTTTCTCTGTATCATAAAGACAAACTCTGGCAGCTCATGCTTAACATTGTAATCGTAGATTAGATTTTTTTTTGCACTGTTAGGACCTCGTCTTTATTGCCTCTTAGAGCAGTGCTTCTCCACTGGTCCGGCCTCAGGACCCTCATGTGTCATTAGTCAGCCGACCCAAACATTATAACAATAATTATTTAGCAATATTGCGGTAATCAACCATGCCTTCATGTCCCAAAAGGCTCCAACAGTTGGGGCTAAACTCAATGAGCTTTGATGGCTTATGTAATAATAAGTCATCGAAACATGAATTAACATTGAAACATTGGTTAATACATGGGCTTCTCTCTAAGATTAAGATTTGGCACATCCTCTGTGGCCCACTCACAATGATCACCAGTTGAGATTCTCTGTTTTAGAGTACTTTGCAAAGACCGTTCATAAAAGGTTGTGTTTAAGTTATTATTGATATTCCTGCTGTCGCACATCAAACCCTGAATCGCTATGGGATTCTCAGGACTCTCACCGCGACTCAGGAGTAATGTTGCTATATTCTTTAAGGTGTATCATCTATATTTTCACTGTGACTCAGGAGTATGTTATTTTATTTTACATGGCAGCTGTCTTGTCGCTGTGACTCAGGAGTATGTTACTATATTATATACAATGTGTGTCTTGTCACTGTGACTCAGGAGTATGTTACTATATTATATACAATGTGTCTTATGACTGTGACTCAGGAGTACGTTACTATATTATATAATGCCTAACATCCATCTTGTCACCGTGACTCAGGCTTCGCTCGTAACCTGTCAGAAGGGACAGACGCCAACTACACCGAATACGTTGCAACAAGATGGTACCGTTCTCCAGAACTGCTGCTCGGGTGAGTGAGGTGTGGTGGGGCTGTACCAGTGTTTCTGCATATGTCTTACCGGGTGTGTAATTGATGTCATTCATGAGCAGGCATGGCTCAGGGCAGCTGATACCCCACAGGTAGGCTGCACACACAGTACAGGGCGTGCAGCCTGTACTGTGTGTGCAGATCGAACCCAGAACCCTTGCACTGGGAGTCGGCTCCGTAGCCACTCGACTGCTGGTTCCACACTGAGTGACAGGGTAATGTCCCATAGCTTGGCAGCTGCATCCTGATTAAGAAGACACTCTGGAAGGTTTACTTAGGCGGTGTTCAAATATTGCATACACACAGACACACACAGACACAGACAGACACACACACACAGACACACACACACACACACACAACCCGCTCCTCCATGGCTGCTGTCGGTGCTCCCTGGCCAAGCCACGCCTCTCCCTTCATCTCTGTCTTTTTGGTTGTCATGATCGTCTCCCCTGCATCTGGAGCCGCTGGTATTTATGCTGTTATCTGCATCAACATTGGTACTATTATTACCACTATTAAGCTATTGTCTGCATTTAAGTGAACCCCCTGTTTCTCCTGGAATTACATTTGAGATTAAAAAGAGTCGCGTTTCAGGCTGGGGGCTCCAGGAAGGAAGGGCGAGGGCGTGTTATCCCCATGGTTACGACCCACGGCGACTTGTGATATTTGTTTAGCACCGCCGCTGTGTATGAGCCCTCTGGTTAGCAATGTTGTCTAGGAAATGCTTCAGACCCGTGGCGTTATGCTGCCAGTGTCCGGGAAGCCCCGCCCTCTCTGGGACGCCAGCATCAGCATGAACCGCTGCTCACACACCCGGGGTCAGAGAGGAACATCCACATTCTGGCTGGCGGTGACTGGCAAAAACATAGGATTGTACTGTTCTCTCTATCTGTCAGTGACAGTGATACAATGGCAGTGGATGGCTATGTTAAAGATCAGTTAAGACATATGACCACATTTAAAACCCTTTTAACATTAATACTATTATTACCATTATTGATGTTATTATCTGCATTATCATACTGTTATAACCATTATTATTGTTTTTATTGCATATTATTGTTTTTATTTGCATATACTGGTACTGTTATTGTTATTATATATTAACATCAATGTATAGTTATATAGTATGTAGTATAGTTGTAGCTAGTTGCATTATTTTCAATGTTTTGTGAGTCACATCCATACCCTGTGGCCACGGGTCTGAAAGGCGCGATACGAATGCAGTCCATTTAACATCTGGTTCAAAATCATTTACAGAAGTATCATTATCAATTGAGAATTAGTACTGTTGCTGTACTATTGTACTGTCTGCCTCTCTCGGTCTGTCTGTCTGTCTGTTCTCCGGGCTTTTTAGTTAGTTTTTTTAATTTGATTTTTTTTACTAATTCTCTCTCTCTCCCCCTCTCTCTCTCTCTCCCTCCCTCTCTCTCTCCCTCTCTCTCCCTTCCTCCCTCCCTCCCTCCCTCTCTCCCTCCCTCTCTCTCTCCCTCTAGGTGGTGGTCCCGACCCGGGTGGGCCAGGTCTACGTGTACGACACGCTGAAGTCGGAGCAGGACGAGTATGACGTCCCCCCGAGACACCAGGACATCTACGATGTCCCGCCCACCCGCCAGCAGTACAACACGCAGGTGAGTGGCAGGGAGACACGGCCAATCATAGCAATCACAGGCCACCGGAAAAAAAAGCTAGTGTTCAGGCACGTTGAGCGAGACGTGACTAAATGCTCTTCTGTCAGAGCTCTGCGCATTTTCTGGTTTGGAAATAACTTGTACATTCAATGTTGTACACAGACTGCATTCATGTCATGTGTGTGTGTGTGTGTGTCTGTGCGTGTGTGTGTGTGTGTGTGTGTGTGTGTGTGTGTGTGTGTGCGCGTGTGTGTGTGTGTTTGGTACAGCTGGGTTCCAGAATGTGCGAGTGAGACAGTCAGGGAGACAGAGAAGGGGAGAGAGAGGGAGAGAAAGAGGGAAAGAAAGAGGGAGAGTGTGTGTGCCAGAGGTTCACTGGGTGTGTGTGCGTGTGTGCGCGTGTGTGTGTGTGTGTGTGCATGTGTGTTTGTGAGGAAAGTTAAAGGTTAAAGGGCCATGGAGACAGGATGTCTGCAGAGAGACACAGAAAGCATGAGAATAAAGACACACATTGAGCGAGGGACAAAGCGAGACGAAAGAGAGAGAGAGAGAGAGAGACAGAGAGAGAGAGAGAGAGAGAGAGAGAGAGAGAGACAGAGAGAGAGAGAGCTCTTGGTGCTTGGGAGGCATGTCTCTGTGTATGTTGTTATGGGACGTGTTTGACAGGTAATATCAGTAGGCTAATTGTCCAGTGTCATCAGTGCCCACAATCATTTTTGAAGGGAACCAGTGGGAAATGTGTATCCATAATAAATGATGAAACACTAGACTGTCCATTGTTGCCACACAACACAGCCAACAAACTAGCTGACTGACATTATCCTCTCACAAGGAGTTCATATTGTTATTTCTATTTTATTTCTATTTCTAAAACGCATTTGATCGATTGAGGAAAAGGTGATAATTTTGGTTTATGACCACATTTGAATTGAATGTATGCAACACAACTAATCTATCTCCATCTTAAATAGTATGAATTTAAATGGGAACTGGCAATCTCCCTGCCACTGTAACCATGAGTTCTGCACCACTGGGTCCTGTGGGCATTCTGCAGAGACGCCACCAGGAGAGTCGTGCTGTACTGTACCGCACGGAGGGGGGAAGGATCGGACGCGATGGCTGGGGGCGAGTTGGACCACAGCGCCCCCTCATGGAGAGAAAATAAACATGAAATGTTGTATTTTTCAGAGAAGTCACATATGTCATGCTCCAATGTACATTTGGGATGCTATATATAGCGCACATGACCTCTTTCATTATTTGTGTCACAAAAACATTTTACAATTGGCTTAAAATATTAATTTATTAAAGAAAGGCCCCCCAGTACACTGTTGAATTCCAGAACAGGGTTGGAATCCTCTGCCTTTTTAACCTTTAACCTCTAGCTCTCCTTTACCAAACATGACCCACCTACCTTGACTGCACGCCCCTCCTCCCCATGCCTGGTATTCAATGGGTCATCTTTTATCCTCTCTAATACCATCCCCAACCCCCACCCCCTCAGAAAATCCATACAGGAAAGAGAGGGAGGAAGAAAGAAGGAGAGAGGGAGAGAGAGATAAAGAGAGGGAGCCAGAACGGGAGAGAAAGAGCGAGAGAGAGAGAGAGAGAGAGAGAGAGAGAGAGAGAGAGAGTGAGAGAGAGAGAGAGAGAGAGACAGAGAGAGAGAGAGAGAGAGAGTGCGGTGTGCTGGTCAACCGGGTCGTCATGGCTGTATCCCTGTGCCCCTGACCCAGGACCTGTGCGGCGCCTCCACCTGTGACACGCTGGGCATGGCCGACGTGGGCACCATGTGCGACCCCAAGAGGAGCTGCTCGGTGATCGAGGACGACGGGCTGCCCTCCGCCTTCACCACCGCGCACGAGCTCGGTAGGCCCGAAGGGAAAAACAACAACAACGACGACAACAACAACAACACCACAACACAAACCCACCCTAGAGCCATTTCCTGTGCGGTATTTTTAAACGTGGCTGCTGATTGCGGTCGCCGGACCAGACAAGGGTGTTCCCGTTGTTGTCTGTGGGGGGAAAAGGAAGATTAGCTCTTCTTCTGCTGCTCCTCCTCCTCCTCCTCCTCCTCCTCCTCGCTTGGCTTCTCTTCACTCCCTTCTCTCGTCGAGCTCCTGAAAAGACGTCACCCCCCCCCTCCCCCCTTAAAACCCGCATTGTTTTAGTTTTTTGTGTGTGTGTGTGTGTGTGTGTGTGTGTGTGCGTGCGTGCGTGCGTGCGTGTGTGTGTGCGGTTGAAACCTTTATTTACTCACGCCTTGTGCGCAGGCCACGTGCTCAACATGCTCCACGACAACGTGAAGGCGTGCGAGGAGGCCTTCGGCCGGCTGCAGGACAACCACATGATGTCGCCCACGCTCATCCAGATCAACCGCACCAGCCCCTGGTCGCCCTGCAGCGCCGCCATCCTCACCGACTTCCTGGACAGCGGGCACGGTGAGCGCCGCTGCGATAGCGATCCCCGTCGGCGTTGGTTGGGTGGTGGGTGGTGGGGGCGGGGATGTAATGGCCACAATCTTAAAGAGGCCCTCCGATGTCTAATCGTTCGCTCCATCGCATCGCCACGGCGGCCGCGCCCACCGCTGACGAGGTGCGCGCAGTTTGTGGTGTGGAGTTGCGCAAGTGGCGCGACTGGAGTCCAGCCGCCGGCCTCATGTTCCCCCCCCCCCCCCCCCCCCGGCCGCGCTGGCCCAGAGCAGAGCACGCCGTGTACCCTCGGACATGTGGCGAGCGGCAAACTGAAGCAAGATGCTGTTGTCGTTGTTGTTGTTGTTTGCACTCACAAAGCAACTAATTAGGGCCTCGCACCTGTCCGTCCGTCCACCATCCATGCATCCGTTCACACGTTCACATGAAGACGGCGGCGTCAACCGCGCAACCGCGGCCCGCTTTCCAGCAGCAGGTCAGGGGCGGTCAGGTGTCTCGCTCCTCGGGGGGGGGGGGGAACAGTTCCGACAGGCAGGCCGAGGATCGAACCTGGCGACCTCCGGGGGGGGTTTGCCAGACACCCTGCCCTACTTCCAGCCCGCCTCGCTGACCAGCAGCACACATGGTGGTATAATACAGGCCCTTTAACGGCCCCTCTTTCCACGCGGCCCCCGCTCGCAGGCTGGGGGGGGGGGAAGGGAAAACGCGAGGCGTGGCGGTGTCGGGCGACGGGGGGATGAATCACGCTCGCAGGGCGCGTTGCACGGCGCCACAGAGCCGTGTCTGTCTGCCTGCCTGCGTAGTGTTGTCCCTGGACATGGGTGATGGCACTTCCGCGTGCTCGTTCAGGACACGCACCCTCGTTGACCTGATCGTCTCTGGGCTACTATTTGCAAAGTCTTTATCTCATTCCTTCCCAGTTGACTGCCTTCCATTTTTTGAACCATAATCATTTTAATGAAATTAGTTGGCTAACAAAGGAATGAGTATTTATTTTTCTCAATGCCATCTCAATTTCCCCTGTTTAGCACTGTGTGTGTGTGTGTGTGTGTGTATGTTTGTGTTTGTGTGTGTGTGTGTGTGTGTGTGTGTGTGTGTGTGTGTGTGTGTGTGCAAGCATGCGTGTCCGCGTGCGTGTGCGTGTGTGTCCGTGAAGGACAGCGGTCCCTGCAGGAAATGTATTTTGTTGGATGCGCCGTGTTTTGCCAAATAGGGCAAACCACAAGCGTTGTGAGCGCCTCGCAAAACCACGCTGAAAAACTTAAATTTAAAAAGATGCCCGACGTCTGTTACCAATTAGCGGTCATGTAGTGCAGAGAGAGGCTCCGTGGCGGTCTGTGCAGGGAAGTACAGGGCGCTGTGTTCCCCCCGTCACACAGGTCCACTTTAAATAGAACAACGGTCTGCTGATGCCCTGGCGCCATTAGAGAGGCGACCCGTCTCTCACCTGTCCAGCAGAGGCCTTTCGGAGGCACTCGTGTCTTACAGGGGGGGGGTTCTTAGGTACGCACGCATTCATTAATGAGCGTGTAGGCAGCGAGGCATGCCCACAGGAAGAGTGCCGACTCCAGAAACGTATACCACAAACCATTAGGCTATCTTGCCCCCGCATCCGTTTTCCGAGGGGGATTTTCTTTAAAAAAAAGAAAAAAAAAGAAAAAAGTGCTTCCTTCCTTTGGACTGCAAAATTTGGACATTATGGTTCGCAGTGACAGGCTTTTGCTGTATGTTTCTGCGCACAAAAATGACACGCACATACTCTATCCACCTTCAAAAGACTTAAAAACTACTCTTTTAGCGCTGCACCTTGTTATTACTTTTGTGCGCAAACCGTTCACTGTCCCCACCCCTGTGTCAAATAAAAAGGCTAAAGCAAAAATCTTAAAAGTAGACTTTTCCTTTACTGTGCTCCATATTCCCATGGATGCGCAGGTGTAATAAGGGCTAAAAGATAGCAATCGGTTTTTGTTACTCACTACAAACACTACAAACAGCGTGTGTTCTTCAGGAAGGCGTGAGGGTGGGAGGTCCACAGAGTGATAAAAACATCCCGCACAGTCTCTGATGTGCTCTGATCCTGGCCTTTCATGTTCCCCAGCACCTGCTTGTCAATAGTTTGTTATTATGAGTCCCTCGTCCCTGGAACGACACCACAGGGACATCAAGCGTCGGGGCCTGCTGTACAGTTCATTGCTCTCTACTTTCCCAAAATCCAGCTCGCAGGTTCACCTCTCCTTCTGGGCTTCCTCGTCGGACGTTAAGCGTTAGCACTTCAGAGACTAAAACCAAAAGATCAGCCGTAATGTGGACATCTTTACAACATTTCTTGTAGCTTTCCAAATTTCCCATCTGTGATTAATATAGCACATCATCGCTCACCTTATCTTACTGGCGATCCCTTTCGCTGACATGTTGCTGGACATGAGGGGAGACGACGGGTCGTTTCTCCCTCCGAGGGTTCAAACTTCACTCGCAGAATCAACCTCTCCGTCTCCTCCATCCAGGGGAGTGTCTGCTGGACCAGCCTCAGAAGCCGCTGGCCCTGCCCACCGGGCTGCCCGGGGCCACCTACGGGCTGGAGCGGCAGTGCGAGCTGGCGTTCGGCGAAGGATCCAAGCCCTGTCCCTTCATGCAGCCGCCGTGCGGCCGCCTGTGGTGCACGGGGAAGACCAACGGCCAGCTGGTGTGCCAGACGCGCCACTTTCCCTGGGCCGACGGCACCGGGTGCGGGGAGGGCCACGTGTGCATCCGGGGGGTCTGCTCTGACAAGCAGCAGGTCCACACCGTGCGGGTGAGGTGCACGTGATGGCGGCGGTGCACAGCGCGCGCAGTCATTCACACACACACACACACACACACACACACGTGGCGTATGCAGACACACGCACGCACGCACGCACGCACACGTGAGTGCGTGTTCTGCAAAATGCGCAGGTCAAAGACAAAAAAAATACCATCAGCTCCTACGTAGACACTTGCACACGTGCGCCACACGCGTCCAGCTTACACGGAGATCTACAAACAAGACAAGTGAAAGAAGACTCTAACTAAATCATACTCAATCATACTAAAATAGCTACCGCTGTTAACCGCACACGCATGCTCAAAAAAACACACACACACAACACAGCATCAAATCAAGATGGACATGATGATTCCATTCCAATGGCTGTTTCCCTATTCCCAGAAGTCATCTGAGCGTGTCAAATGTGTCACATGCATGCCAACTGCTCTGGTGCCTTTGAAGATATGTAGGGCGAGATGAAGGCCTATTTGCTTATTTCCTTCCCCTGGTGTTTTTTTCCCCTTCTGCCCCCCCCCCCCCCAATAGGTGGACGGCCGCTGGGGAAAGTGGGGCTTGTTTGGGTTGTGCTCGCGCACATGTGGGGGAGGCGTCCAACTGTCAAAGCGAGAGTGCAGCAACCCCGTCCCGTCAAACGGCGGCAAATACTGCCAGGGAATACGGGTGAAATACCGCTCCTGCAACCTGAATCCCTGCCCTGACACAGGTAGCGCCCTGTCAAAACACACTGTCCGTCTGTCAGCTTTAGAGCCCCTTCGGAGCGGGGGGGGGGGGGGGGGGGGGGGGGGGGGGGGGGGGGGGGGGGGGGGGGGGGGGGGGGGG
>JAOPUI010000125.1:2427628-2438704 GCA_027123135.1 Urophycis floridana | reverse complement strand
CCTCCTCCTCCTCCTGCCCCCCCGCACCCCACACACTCGTCTGAGCTATCCGGTGCGGAAATTCTCGAAGACAGGAACAGGGAGATAGGAACGCACGGCTCGGGATTGGAGGATGTGTGACACGCTTCCTGAGCATCATGCGCCGCGCTGCCCCTGCTCCTTCACACCTCTTCCTCTTCCCTCATCCTCCTCCTCCTCCTCCTCAACTCCCCACCTCTGCCACCACCACCACCACCACCACCGCCGCCGCCAAAAACACGCACGCACGCACTCACACACACGCACAGATTGGAGGAATGTCGTGTCACCTCCTGTTATTGTCATGGGAGCCCCGAACGTTCCATTCACAGTGGATTGTACAAGTATGTATAAGGGGGAGGAGGAGGGGGGAGGAGGGGGGGGGGGAGACAGTGTGAGAAGAGGGACAGGGTTCACATTCTTACACATAAATAACTGTACCGCATGGGTATTTATGAAAATAGGATGTTGCACAGATGGAGTATAGGTAGTATAGGCTTAGACACAGAACCACAATGCTGCTTTTAGATGCATGTAGTTTAGAGACACATTGAGAGTAAGGCCAGTGAATACACAGGGGTGCATATACACTGATAGTACGAGTGAATTAATTGAAACTACAATTAAATACTAAAATAACTAATAGTATGATAATAAGCATGGTATATGACCAAAACAGAAATAATAATCAAATTTCAAAGTTTCAAAAATTAAGCTCACTGTTGCACCGTTTAGCTCCTATTCTAAAGTCATCACTGCCAAAAGTGACACTATATTAATCAAATTATTTTTTCCCAATTCACTTTCAAGCCACACCAAAATCAACTGTCCGTTTCCATTCTGCCTCAGATTAGGCTTGATGTTCCCAACAAAGGAGAGTGAGCCCGCTCTGGCCCAGAGGTTTGAGAGACGACCACACTGTTGTGTTTGGTACATAAACCATCAGATGTCTGGAGTCTCGACTGATCCTGCAACGCTAGAGGGCTCAATGGGGGTCAATGTGATGAATGGTCTTTTTTTTCTCCACACACACGCACGCGCACGCACGCACACACGCAGACACTGGTTGTAAGACGCCAATAATAGCCTGTCAGTGTCTACTCAGATTCCAGACAGACGACTATAAACGACTATGATGAGAAAATAACATTACAACTTCCATGGGTCATAAGGTTCACAAAACACATAGTGACATAGTGAACACTTACCTTCCAGCCCGCGGAGCTATTGCTGTCCCCTTTATCCTTAAAATAGGGGACACTTTTGACCATCCAGTCGTAAATCTGAGCCAAGGTGAGTCGCTTGTCAGGCGAGCTATCGATGGCCTTTGTGATCAGGTCGGCATAGGACATGTTCCCCCACGCATTGCGACGGGAAGAGCTGCTCTTTCGCTGCTGCGCGACCGCCGAGGGGCTCATGCAGGCAGCGGGGGACGCGAGCTGGGCCACCTGTTGATGGGGCGGCTGGAGAGCGGCGCGCTGACTCGGGTTCTGATGCTGTCGCCTCGCAGGCTGCACAAGAGCCGCCGGGTTCTCCAGAGTGTGATACTCGGTGCACAACGCGGAATGCTGTGGATCATCTTCAAAGTCATCGGTCTCCTCCAACAACGCGAGGTTACTGATGATAAAGTCGGCGTTTCTCCCGCCGGGTTCTTGTTTCACCGACGGACACGGCGACGACGTGTCGGAGCTCGCGGGTTCGATGACATCCGGGCGGGGCAGGGGCCAGGTGCATGATCGCGGCCGAGAGAGCGGTTCAAAGTCCGGGTCGATTACAAGAAGTTGGTGCCGCGGAATCTCGGTCATATCTGTTGTTCGCGTGTTCGATGGGGGAGTGAGAAGTCACTTTGCAATTAAAACAAAGGATATCGCAGAGTTGGCTCGAGCAGCAGGCATCGCACGATATACGACTCGTTAGCAGCGCGACATACCGGTGTCAGCATACTGCTATAACTGAACACACACTATTGTGGCACACACATCTACACTGGAGCGCATCGTCGACGCTCAGGCTCTGCTGTTACAAACGGTAGACACCCCAGCGTGTCCTGGAGTGACAACTTGTGGCCGCTCACTGCCAAACATCATGAGTGAACATTCACACCAATCCGCGGAAAGTACCCGATCGTGGTAAAATATGCAAGAAGGACCAAATATAACTTGTTATAAATGGAATACAGTAAAATAGCCTACTAGTTGTATAGCATAATAGCCTACTAGATATCTTTGTCGGTGTAGGCAATACAATACATCCTTTTCTAGATCAGTTCAGATTTTGAGACTCACTGGGTTTTTGGTCAATTCGACAATACTTTTTATTATCTTTTCTGTAGTCTCTGGGTTAATGAAATGCGATGAGAAAGAACACAAGAGTATTAAGCCTGACTGACTAAGACAACGTACAACTGAAGACAACATAAGAATTACGGTTAGAAATGGCGCCATCTAGTGGGGGGTTTCGTAGGCCAACCTTACTCAAACGCTTTAAAGCCAGGGGGCCAGCCACTGAGGCACATAATATGCAATACACACAGAGCTTTGTTTACCAAATTAACATGACAGTGGAAATTCAGTAGGCGTGATTTTGACATGTGATTTGTTGATCGCGTGGTCAGATAGAGCATTTGACGCACATAATCAACAAAGGTGCCATACGGGATTAAACAGTCCATGATGTAATACAGCGATTTGTGTGGCCTATAACCGCAGCTGGGTCCAGTCTCTCACACACACGTACAAACACACACAGTATTTTGGAGCCATAAGTAGATATTAAAGGGCAACAATTATATTTCTCACTCATTGACAAAGAAATATGAGGATAGACATATAGACATACATACAGACAATTGTGTGTTTTGGGGTGTGATTGTGTGTTCTGTGGTGGCAACAAAATTAAGTTGGGAGCATAATTGTCTATTCATCCAATAACACACAACCATGTATTGGAGAGCGGTGTACTTCACATAAACACGAATTAGAAAAAAAAAAAAAAAAAAAAAAGATATATTATGATATTTGAGGTCACGGGGTCATGGTTAGACAACTCTAACTGCATTCTCTCACCATGGGCAGGTTTGAAATTCACACTGCCTCAAACAACGACTAAATGCGGTTCAGTCCAATGAACCGTCCCGGCGGGGGGGGGGGAGTCGCCTCAGCGCGGCCCATCGAGTGTGCGTCCCCGCGTCCGCCGCTGCACGGCGCCCTTCGAATGAAAAAAGGTCCACAGACCGGGCTAGTTGAGGAGCGCCCCGGCCTCCTGGAGCACGTCCTCCTTCTCCAGGAAGTACTGCCGGAACCAGTCGATGTGCTCCGCCTTCTGCCGCACGCTCAGGTGGGGGTTCCTGGACAGGCCGGCCACCACCAGCTCCATGAAGTGGCGCACGGGCCCCTGGCGTGGGAAGCCCTCCTCCAGGTGCTGGTCCAGGAAGACGTGCTCGTGGAAGGCCACCGCCGCCTCCTCCTCCATGCCTGGCGAGGGAGCGCGCGTTGAGTCGCGAAAAGACAAAACGATTCATGAGTGCACTCTTCCTTCAAAGTAGGGGTCCGTGGACACTGGGTAGCCAAAGTAGGGTCAATTTTATGTATATAGCCCTTAATCACAGTGAGAGTCCATAGGCCATATCTTAATGATAAAAGCATCTGCTAAATGAATGAATGTGACAGTATGCTGCAGCATACAGCTATTAGCTCTCACCTGCTTCGTTGTCGATAGGGTATTGCCAAAGTTTTCCTTCTTTGGTCCACTGGATCATTTCCTCAAAGCCGTTCCGGGGCATTTGATTGGTGGACCTGATCAACTCGTTGGCAAACTCTATGTCCCACAGAGTTGGCCCTGCTGCAAATATGACATCAAACACTTTGCTCAAGACACAAGTACTCAAAAGTCACAAGTACAGACAGACAGAAGCCAGTGATACAAATTTCACTTTGACATGCCGCATAGGAATCAGCCCATTTCTGAAAGCTAAGCATTATAAAGTTCAAGGGCATGGAAGAAAGCATGAGACAGCATAAAATATCTGCCAGATAATGAAAATGAAATTAAATTCTGCATGTATCACAATCTTTTATACATTTATAATGCAAAGAGCTGAACGGTCAACCGACCATCAGTAACCACCCATAATGCATACCTGTCGGTGCTGCATCTGTGCCATCCTGATCAGTAACAGGGTTGAATATGCCCAGTCTTTTCTTTCCATACAAGCTCTTCCTAGTAAAAATAAATATATATGTATATTGGAACACTGAATTTTTTTTTACACTTTTTTAATCACAATTTAAAACACAAAAATGGTGGTAAGATAATCACTTGTAGCCCCGGCCGTCCTCGTCCAGGTGGATCTGGTTGGAGGTCCATGCCTGTTGCCTGGGGCCCTGCCGGCCCACTTTCATGTCCGCAATGATGGTTCTGAGAGGAAAATCGTCTCAGCTTTAATCATGACATATAAACCAAATCTAATCTATTTTTGACATCTCATATCTGTATATCAACAGTTGGGGAAACACAAAGAGTGTGTGTGTGTGTGTGTGTGTGTGTGTGTGAGAAAGTGAGAAAGGGGGCATTTGGCAGACGCTTTTGTCAAAAGCGACTTACAATTAGTACATTTGTGAGGGTTCGACATGTGGACAGTCGGAGTAGAGGGGATCAAGGGGATCGAACCGCCGACCCTACGGTCAGTGGACGACCCACTGTGTCCACCCGCTCTACCCACTGAGCTACTGCCGCCCTGCTGTGTGTGTGTGTGTGTGTGTGTGTGTAAAATGGGTCCCTCGATGACACCCAACACACCCTATCTTATTGGCCTCTCCCTTCTTGTGGTCCTCGGGCTCCGCCTCGTGCCGCCGCAGCTGCTTGAGGAGCTCAGACTCCACCTGGTTGGGGTTGGGCAGAGCGGCGGCCACCGCCGAGGCAGCCTCCACCAGCTCCGCACTCAGGCCCTCGCTGACCACCGAGGACAAGGCAGACAAACGCGTCAAATGACAACATATAGGCAACAGAAGTAGACGGTACAGAATAGTGTACTTGGCTTTAGGGTGTTCCGACTCCGACAGCCCTATCTGCTTTTTAATGACATGCATCTGTTCACCTTGTGTTGCTTTGAAAAAGGAAACGCTAATTTTTGAGGGGTGGTCTGTGGTTAGGGTTAAGGTGTTCCAACTCCCAGCGAAAAAGGTTCAAATAGCTTTGAATCAAAGCTCTGCTATATAACTCAATGGCCACGGTACAACTACAACGGCATCGGCTGGACCGCACTGGTCCGCACTGTCAGGAGGAGCGGTTTGATTGAGCCATGGCTTGTTGACTCCACCCCTGCGGTTTGTCTCACCTCTGTGCGGGCGGCTTCACCGCAGCCTTCTGAAACATGTCCCGGGTGCTCTCCAAAGCCCCCGACTTGGGCGTCACCGTGGACTCGGCCCTTAACGGGCTCTTGGCGCTTTTGACCCGTTTCATACTGGTGACTTCGACTTTCATGGCTGCCAGAACATCCAGCAGACTCTCCTTGCCGGTCTTCACCCTCTGCGGCGCCTCTTTTTTCTGCTTGTTGCCTCCTTCTGTCTTCACTGGCGTCTCGTCCTTCTCCGACAGCTTGGTCGCTTCACATTCAGCCGCCGTCTCCACCTTCGGCTGTTCGGTCGGTGTGGCCAACGAGTCAGTGTCTTTGTGGACATCTTCCTTGTTGTGCAGCTGAGGAGGTGGTTGGGCATTGTCCTTATTTTCACAGTAGCTGGTTGAAGTTGTGCTGAAAGGGTGGACTCCAATGCTCCGTCCCAGCCTGACAATATACAAAACGCATAAATGGCATATAATTATGGTAAGACACATTTTAGAATGCAGGGGAAGAATAACATTGCCACATGAGCAGCTAAAAAGCTACTAATGTCTAGCAGCGTTTTTGTTTCCTTTAAATATTCTTTTCCAATCAATGCAACCCAATACATGGTCATCTTTGAAACAACTTCAAATGACAAATAGGATCAAGCAATAACAAACACTGCACAAATATATAAAAAACATAAGCTGCACAACAGACGGCAGACACATTGATGGCAGATTAGTTAAATGATGGCAATATACACTAGCTTATTTATGGAACAACCTGGAGTTAAATGCTGTCTGCTACTATTCCTCTTTCTTTTGGCAAAGCTCAAGGTCAGAGGTGTTCACTTCACTTTGAAAATGAGCGACTAGTGCATCACCAACTCCAGCACCGCCACCATGCATAATGTGCCGAATGAATAAATGTATAACGCTTTGTTGGCACAAGAAAACACCCAGATGGAAATTAAGTCCAATTTAATTCCGAATGAGAACTAGGGTCAATACGTTGAACTAATTAGCACGATCCATTCAGTGCAAGTTTACAATCTATCAAATATATCCCACCTGAACACTGGAAGTGCAGCAGTGTCGCATTTGGTTGGTAAAACACACGCTTGGTGAAGATTAAACGCACACTGACGAGCCGTACGGAGTACACCCCGATACATATTTGCTATTCCCAAAGCCCACAATCAGAATGTTTAATAACCGCAACCACCCCACTGGTCTTATGTTGTCCTTGCAATGCACGTTTCTGACGTTTCCTTCTGTTGCTGCATGAAAATGGCACCGCTGAACTCGAGTATGAAGGTGGTTCCGCTATAGACATTCACGGAAGTTTCCTTCCTCGGTTATTTATTTTTTTAAACATGTCGCGTTAAAAAAAATTACAACCAAACGAATAAGGAATAAAAAAAATCCGAAAATAATAAAACGAAGACCGTATCCAATTTAGTCTTCAGCGAACATGAGTTTATGATCCAGTAGAGGGGGTTCGTTGTCCCAGTAATCAAGTTATCGCGATAACATGACACAGCTAAACGTGAAGCAAAATGGCGTTATTTCCGAAAAAGAGGTCGGAGCAGTTTCCAGTTAAATAGTTAAATCAAAATATGGATATAAATCCTGCGAAATTATTCTGGCCAGATATATTTTTGAAAATATTAGCGGAATTTGTTTTATTTGCATACGTTTCCGTGCAGTCTTGATTGGGATACAATATTGCAACAACACAGGTAAGAGCGCTAACGCTGGCTAAATAACTAGCATTCAAGCTAAACATCTCGAAACTTGCCTTATAATCACAAAATTGTTACTTGCATTGTGTAACCACCTGAATGGTACTTTTGTTTGTTTGTATTTTTTTGGTTGAGTTATTGTGCACGAATGCTTAGTTTGGTGGCTTGTGGGTGGGATTCACGTCTTCCAGTAAGAAACCCGCGGTCCATGTACGAATGGTTTGATTCCGCCGTATCCCTAAAATAGGCTCCAAAACAGAACGACCCCATGTCACTGGTCAAACAGAACTGAAACACTACAAAACCTGAAGAAGGACTTTACTGTTTGCACTAATTATTTAAAGTGGTGTAAACTGTACATAACTTGGCATGTTCCTTATCCTTATTTGCACATTTATTATTTATTCCGTTTATGGTTAACAACCCAAATTAATGTTCGGTTAACAGAGCAAAGTATGCCGAGTACTGTGATACTTCTGGGTGGGGTAGCTAGTACAGGATACATGTATACACAAACCAATCGTTGATTAAGTGTAATAGTGTGCCTTGAGAATGGTTTGTCCTTTAGACTGTGAATGTTTGTCAAACACACACACACACACACAATAACGGATAATCGGGCTACACTCTGTGCTCCTTAGCAGACATGGCGGAGGAGCGTCGGCCAAAGCAGTGCACTGTGGTCGTGCCCACAGAATCAATGAAAGCCATGGCCGAGTCTATAGGAGTTGGCCAGCTGCAGGAGGAGAGCTGCGTAGCCCTGAGTGACGAGGTCAGCTACAGAATTAAAGAAATCGCTCAGGTAAGTGGCAGCCTCCAAGAGACACCATGAGCAGCGACGGTGATCTTGCGTCAGAATGAAAACTTCAATCCCTTTTTCTGTGCATTTCTCACAGGATGCTCTTAAGTTCATGCACCACGGAAAGCGGCGTAAATTAACAACCAGTGACATCGATAACGCGCTCAAGCTCAAAAATGTAGAGGTGAGAGAGGCCCAGCACCTGCCCACATCCAGCGCTTTGTAAACCCAGAAATGGCGTAAAAGTGGCGGTGGTCGTCTTCCTTCTGTTCGGGTTGTCGCCCTCTCGCTAACCCGGGGACATGACCTCCCTCTCCCTCACCCGCCTGCAGCCCCTGTACGGCTTCCAGTCGCAGGACTTCATCCCCTTCCGGTTTGCCAGTGGCGGCGGCAGGGAGCTTCACTTCTATGAAGAGAAAGAAGTGGACCTCAGTGACATCATCAACACGCCCCTCCCTCGCGTGCCCCTAGACGTTTCCCTCAAAGGTAGCGCGTGCTCAGCATGCCTCGTCCTGCCATTCAATTCTTCCGAACGAGACGATCGCCATTGCGTTTGTACGCCGCGTGGGTTGACCCTTCCGTCCTGTTTGAATCCCCCACAGCCCATTGGTTAAGCATTGACGGCGTGCAGCCTGCCATACCTGAAAACCCCCCACCGGGTGAGACTTTGAGCTCTTTTCTTCTGTTGTTTGATTATGGTTGACCTCTTGCAAAGAAAAGAGTTTCAATTGAAATGCCTGTAAAATGTGCTTCTGTCTTCTGCAGCTCCTAAAGAGCAACAAAAGGCTGAATCCACAGAGCCTCTCAAAGTGGTCAAGCCGGGCCAAGAGGAAGAGGGCTCCATACAAGGCAAGACCCAGGGCGCAACTTCCGCTGAGAGCAAAGGTCAGCTGCTAGTATCCCACTAATCAGCTTCCAAAACAGACTTCACTCTTTAACTCTGTGTGTTGTGGTTACAGTTTGCAAGTTTGTCTCGCTGTGCTCATTGAAGGCACCCTTGTCTCAGGGATGCTCCCAAGAGAATGATTATAATTTTGTCACCACTACAGGAAAGGATAAGGGTCTGATGAGGCTGAAGCCGCGCAGCACCCATGAGCTCTCTGTGGAGCAGCAGCTATACTACAAGGAGATCACAGAGGCCTGTGTGGGCTCCTGCGAAGCCAAGAGAGCTGTAAGTGATGTCTGTATGCTGGTTACGTTACAAATGGGCACCCGCATTGGCCTAGATGGATGGAAATTATGGATATTATTTTATAGAAACAGAATGAATACATCTTTCGTATTTTTAAACAGTAAATCCTTAGTCCCAGTCTACATAGCTGTTTGTTGAATTTGTTTGAAACATTCATATTCATATTGTTTAATATTTGATGTTTTGTTTGCTTGTGTGTTCCACCACCAGGAGGCGCTACAGAGCATTGCCACAGACCCCGGGCTGTACCAGATGCTCCCCAGGTTCAGCACCTTCATATCTGAGGGGGTGAGCAGCATTCTCTATTCAACTCAATTTTGTAGATAATAACAATGATATACTACACTATATATGTGTGCTATATATGTATCCTGTACCTAAGAACTAAACGCCCGGCCCTGCTCAGGTGCGTGTCAACGTGGTGCAGAACAACCTTGCTCTGCTCATCTATCTGATGCGGATGGTGAAGGCTCTCATGGACAACCCCACCCTCTACTTGGAGAAATACGTGAGTTATGGTTCAGATCAGCATAAATCTCCTTCGCTGTCCCAGCGGTATGTGATTAGATTCGATATCCAATGCTATGTTTGGCAAGCAAAACTCTTGTGTGTCCCCTTGTTCAGTTGCACGAGCTCATCCCGGCCGTGGTGACCTGCATCGTGAGCAAGCAGCTGTGCTTGCGGCCAGATGTGGACAACCACTGGGCTCTGCGGGACTTTGCGGCCCGCCTCATGGCCCAGAGCTGCAAGACCTTCAGCACCACCACCAACAACATCCAGTCACGCATCACCAAGACCTTCACTAAGGCACGTTCCTCTCAGTTTGTCACATAGTCATACCACATGTGTGCGTGTGTGTGGACCACACAACAAACCAGACCCCTCTTTCTAACCTCTTTCTAGCTCCCCTCAAACCAAACCTTTTTTTTGCCTTCGGTTACCAGTCAATGTCAGACGTATTCGTTGCAAGGTTACAATTGTGAATGACCCAATGGAGTGAAAAGAAAGGGGGGGGGGGGTTGTCCAACTTTTCCAAACCGCTCACCTATTCCTGAAGCCTAATCTTCATGACACAATGGCAGCCTTCCCACTGCTACTGCTGTGTATGTGTAGCTCATCGGCCCTCTCTGTCCATTGCAGAGCTGGCTGGACGAGAAGACCCAGTGGACGACGCGCTACGGCTGCATCGCGGGACTGTCTGAGCTCGGCGCCGACGTGAGTGCGCCCTGGCCTCCGCTTGCCCGCCGCCATTACCGCGCCATTCTCACCATAGCGACCTTTCACACCCCCCGGGCCTTCATTTTGTCCCGTGCAGGTGATAAAGACTCTGATCCTCCCCCGGCTGACCGTGGAGGGGGCTCGCATCAGAGCCGTGATGGATGGACCCGTGGTCTCCAACATTGATAAGATCGGCGCGGACCACGTTCAGAGCCTCTTGTTGGTAAGAGCTCCAGGACTCTTTCATTGTGTCTGTGAGGCACAAGGCAGAGGTCTGCTTCAAGTTGTTTGGCATGCACATTGATCCAAAGGGACTAGTCTGTGACAATTAAAAGGAGGCTAACAACGAAGCAGCGTAAAAGCTATATTTGAATAATTTGAGCACAACTAACTTTCTCGAAAGGTGCAAGAGTTATATTTTGTTATTAGTGGTAGTGAAGTGCTTGATAGTTAGGTATCTGAGGTAAGAAGGTTGTACATCAATCTGCTTTTGATGAATAGCTGTATTGCATTCAAAATAAAAATGTAATGTGTAAAAAGTTACGTTACTTTAAAGTACAGATACTAGACAAAAGTAACTTTTTAAAATTGTTATTTATTTTAATTTACCCCCCCCCCCCTTTTTCCCTTTTACCTTCTCACCATTCACCTGGAGTATTTGTAACTATAGCGATTTCCCTCTGGGATCATGAAAGAATTTCTGTGCGGCCGCCGGCGGGGGGGGGGGGGGGGGGGGGGGGGGGGGGGGGGGGGGGGGGGGGGGGGGGGGGGGGGGGGGGGGG
>JAOPUI010000125.1:2332088-2343754 GCA_027123135.1 Urophycis floridana | reverse complement strand
TGTGTGTGTGTGTGTGTGTGTGTGTGTGTGTGTGCGTGCGTGCGTGCGTGCGTGCGTGCGTGCGTGCGTGTGTGTGCGTACCTGGTGGAATATGAGGGCCTGGCTGATGTAGCCCCAGCTGCTGGTGGGGGACCGGTAGTGGAGGAAGAGGAGCAGCAGCAGCAGGACGATGATGCTGGCCGAGGAGTACACGGGGTTGATGACGAACATCATCACCAGGCAGCTGAGGATGCCCAGCAGGCAGGTGTGCCAGGAGAACAACTGGAACGTCGGTCTGCCAGAAAACAAACAAAAAAAAGCCCAGAGGGACATGTAGTTTTTTGCAGTAGATCTTTGTAGTCGCTCTCGAATGTTGATGGCGTGCTTTGGTCGATCGGTGCAATTCAATTGAAATGTATTTGCATCACCCAAGTTCAAAGGACGTCGCTCAAACCTCAATGTGCTTCACACACAACCTACACTAACAATAGTAACATAACATAATAACATACCAATGTCAAATTCCACGAAAACATCGTCGTGGAATTTGACATTGACATGTTATTATGTTATGTTATTACTGTTATCTTGTGAGGTCATCGCGGCGGCGAGCTCACCGGAAGTTTGGCGCCGAGGCCCACTCCAGCGCCAGGCAGGCCAGGTCCACGGCGGCGTAGGCCAGCAGGTAGAACACGGTGACCAGGCCGGCGACGGCGTTCAGCTGGCCGGCGAACACCACACACTGAAACACAGAGAGAGAGAGAGAGAGAGAGAGAGAGGGGCGGCGCCCAGTCGTCACCGCCTGTCACCGCATGCCGGCACATTGTCTGGCAAAACCAGCGATGGATTGTCTCTGTGGTCCGAGGCGCGCGGCTTTGGGACCAGTCGGACCAGTTTGCGGCGGTTGACGTCGACGTCTTTGAATTTCTGCATCCCAAATAAGACTTGAGTCCCGCATCAGAAACCAGTGGGGGAAAAACAGAACGTGACAGCCCCTCTACATTCACGCTGCATGTGCTTTGAGTGCATTTCTTTTTTTTTTTTTTTGCGGTCGTACGATGTCTGGGCGCTGCACTTGACTGGACGGAAAAACAACCGAATGCTCCGCACCTGCGCCAGGGCCCACGTGTACAGGACCGCAACCCATGGATTGCCCGAGCTGGACTTGATGGCTGCTGGAGCCAATGGTAAACCTGCGTACAGATATAGGGGAAGCACAGGGGAAGCGAGAGTATAACCAGCAGCCCTTATGTTCATATTGAGAGACAAGGAAGTGACGCTCACTTCCCATACGTGGCGACTGATCTCAATAACACTTCCTGTAGCCAGAAGCTAATGGGATTGGTTAACATAGAGTGATGTACTGTATATACTGTACATTATCAAAAAATGGACAAAAACACAGGTCCGAACAGCGGGTTACCAAACAGCTGGTCCACGGCGAGCGCGTGAAGGATCCGAGACGCTCCGATCATGGAGCTCATGGCGGCTGACAGAGCGCCGCTGTATATCCCAATGGTCACGAACGGCGGCCAGATGTTTATCCTCTGGAAGAACCCGTAGTCCTGAGTCAAGAGACCCCTTCGGCCAAACAGAGGAGAGGACAATCTAATGTCATGTCATGCAATGCGTTTTCAATCACAGGGAGACGACACACGATTCCACCTTCACTTGTATCTGATGCGTGTTGCGCACGGCACACCTGTCGCAGGTGGCGCTGACCAGGAAGAAGAGGAGCACGTAGACGATGAAGGTGTACGCCACAGCGATGATGGTGCCTTTGGGAATGGACACGCTGGGAGTCTTCAGCTCCCCTTCAGGAAGACAGAACGGGGGAGATGTACTGTGAGTAGATCAATCATATCAAAGCAATCCACAGATGGGTAGGCTAGAGTTGCAGTCGAGTCACCTAGTCCAAGTCTGTGCCAGTCACTATAACGTGAGTGCAAGCCACCAGGATTGAGTCAGAGTCGAGTCGACAGAAACAGAAATAACACAGCAGTCACAATCTTGAAATGGTGTTTTTAAAGTTACAGGACATCTTAACATAACACACGCAAAAACAAACAGCAATAAGTCAATAAAACCATCAAGTCATCAACATACTGCATCACTGGCGAACGCAAATGACATGACGTTGAAGTTTATGGTTACGATTTACGAGCATTGTACCGGTTAGTATTGCCATCGTTGACATTGACAGAAGTATATAAGGGGCGTTAATATGCATGTTGTTTGAAGTATACGAGTAGTCATAATAGTCATCTTGTGCTAAATGTATGAGGAGTCTCAACATCCATCTTGTTTCAAGTATACATGTACAGTATATGAGGAGTGTTAATGTCCACATTGCTTGACATATAGGAGGCGCGATGCTATTTATATCCCTCGAGTGTCGGGCTCTCTAACCGGACATGTTGGCTCCGGCCATGATCCCCGTGCAGCTGGTGAACATCACGGCAAACACGGTGGCGAAGGACATGACCCGGTTGGTGCTGTAGTCCAGGGTGTAGTCCGCTGCATCACAAGGGACGGGGGGGGTAATGCAGAAGAATGTAAACCTTCTGTAGAGACAGACACGCACGCACACACACTCGCGCACGCATTTCTAAATTTACTCAAAAGATTTTTTACATGCTACGCTTTGTCTGATTCACTTTCACATCCTCATAAGCGGGGACCAAAAGCCCAGACAGACGCTCACAGCCACGCGCACGCAGAGAGACAATCTGAACCGCTCACGGTAGAGGTTCGTGCGGAGGGTGGCGGCGCTGAAGCCCGTGTAGCGGACGTCGTAGCGCAGCGTGGTGTTGTCGGGCCCGCGGTGCGTGATGTTGAAGTCCTGCGCGCGGACGGCCAGCGGGCTGACGAAGATGGAGAGCAGCGTGATGTTGACCACCAGCAGGATGACGAAGGCCGTGCGGGCGTAGATGTGCGCGCCCACCAAACACACCAGCAGGCACACCAGCAGCACCGCGGCCGAGTACAGCACCGTGTACCAGTAGCCCTGGGGCAGAACCCGCACGCCGCCAGACACCCCGTCTGGGTCCAGAGGATTCGGTTTCGTTAAAACGATGGAGATCAAAAGGACGATCATCTCAAAACGCACTATGTCAATTATCATCTTCAACACAGCGGTCTGTGCCATTTCATCATTATTGAACTGGGATTACACTCTGAACTGGGAGAAAAAAGAGGAGAATCCGTTATAACGCTCATCCACAATACTCTAGACTAGCTTAAAAAGATCACCACAAAGCAAAGTTGGCGTGGCTCGTAACCATGGGGATAACCTTTTTCAGGCTAGGCTAGGTTACAGGTCGTATAGCTTCAGTCTGATAGTCTGCGGTCTACCTGTGTGTGCATCCTCAAGAGAAACTCTAGCTGCTCTTGCTGAATGACCATAAGTCACTTGGGACAAAAGTGTCCGCTAAATGCTGAACAAAACATTCTTTCTGAAATAAAGACTAAAATAGACTAATGGAAGGTGCATACCCTTTCTGAACAAAAAAGGACAACCCTGGAACACAAAACAAAACATAGAGGAACATTAACATTAATAGGTGTGAAGACTCACCAGGCTCTATGCCAAACACGTTCAGTATGGCCTCCACCAGACCAAGGACATACACCCCGCATGCACAGACCTTAGCCAGGAAGAACATCAGACCGATACTTCCCCCAAACTCGGGTCCCAGCGAGCGACTTATCATGTCTGATCAGGGTTCGGTCAAGGCCAATGTTTCAAAATCAACGTTGATCTGTGTTTTTTTACGCGGTCAAACGACGAACGAAAAGGGAAGCGTCTCATCACCACTCTTTTGGATACAATAGGCTCCGCCTCCTTTGATGGCTCCATTGGTTGAGATGGCGCAGATGGACAGTATGGTGAGGGATATGATGGTGTAGGCCACCGCCAGCATCAGCAGGCCCTGGAAGAGTCCGGCATGGCCCACAATGAACCCTGCAAGGCAGGAGGAGACGGCAAGGGTCAACACACCGGCGTCTCCACGGCAACGCGAGCAGGACCTGAGCAGTGTGCGGCTGCGGCCCGGTCACGTGGAGGCTGGGTAACCTCAACCCCAATGAGGGAAGCTGGGTTGTGGGAAGGTACCTGCTTGGGGGAAAGTGCTTCGCGAGGTTGAGACAGTCCAACCAGGTGGCGTCACAACACGTGCTTACCATGTCTATTCATGGTGGGGACATAGCGTCAAAGTCACTAGGAAAGCTGTTTCGCCGATTTCATGAAAACGAGCACATTAAATAACTACGTGAAAGGAAACCCGGAAGCAGTAAAAATAAAACGAGGTGATAGGCCTTCACATGTGTTTATCGAAAGAGGAAGCGCACGGCCTTCATTGGTCAACATCTAGATACCAAGCCAAGCCACAACCCCTTGAAGAAGCATCCCTAAGAAGCCACTGATGCTCACCAGTCCTCAGGAAGAGCACGATGCTGAACATGGAGAGGACGGTCGGCACCATCACCCCGAAGAAAGTGTCCAGCTTTCGGGACTCCTTCTTGGGGGACTCGGCGTGGCCGGAGCCCGACTCTGGGGTCTCCCCCTCTTGGTCCCCTCCACATGCTGTTGCCATACCAACGGCCAGGCCACACACCCCGGATGCCAGCAGGGGGGTGTGTTCGTTGGACATGGAGTGCTCTGTGAAAAGGGGGGGGGGTGTAATAATTGTAATTATTATTATCAGTTATTAGGAGGAAGGCAAGGGTTCCCCAGTTAAAATAACAACAATAATAATTGCACATTTAATTAGTATAGCGCATTTTAAAAGACACTTTATAGCAAGGAAAGCCTACCAGATTCAACATTACAGCACCTGTATTACCTGTATTATAATAATGAGTAATAATGAGTAATTCTTCTTCTTAATACATGGGCAGGTCATGGAAACACGGAAATGGTCTGGGCAGGTTTTACAATGAGAATAATATGTTTTGAGCATAGTGAAACCAACTATTAACATCTGTCCAAAACAAAGCTCAATATATCAACTGTAAACAACAGTTCATGCAGGAAAGCTATGAGTAATAGTTAATATCAGCATGGAAGACTGCTCCCAAATCCTGAATACGCATTCATCTCCACAAGAGTCCTGTGTTGAGTCGTCAATTAAATTGGCATTAACTGTCTGAAAACAACAATGAGAGAATTTCAACACAGCCATCATGAGTCTGAATATACAACTCATGTTGCCAACAGGCTCCTTCACATCATCTGAATAGCAATGTATGTTACACATAGCCAAAGAAACACAACACATATTCAGATTTATTCATAACTCATCAAAACGTTATTGACTCTAATCCGAAGAACTGACAAAATAAAATGATAACTATAAAATGAAAAGGCCCAGATTGTAGCCTTATCACCCATCAATGAGGGCATACATGGACCTTTTCTTGTGAATCATGCGCACAGTGTTCACTCATGTGATGCATTAACTGTATGCAACTGTGTGCATTTAAAAAGGTCCATGATCCATGTTGTCACATTTGATTTTCGCAAGCATCCTTGTGCAAGACGTCGAGTCCCCGTATGACATGTGCTCCTCAGTGACATCTGAAGTGACAGTTCAATTGCCTATCATCTAAAAGTGTGTGGGCCATTGATTCCTTTAGCACTGTTACCGGTGGTGCATTGTTGTGTCTTATCTTAGCTTAGTTCGGTTACTCGTGACAAACATTCCATCTCACTTAAATCACATGTCTTTGCAAAAAGTCAAACAGTTGTGTAAAAAAAAATGGAAAAAGGATCTACACACTCTACATTGTGGTGGCACACTATTTGCAGCCATTGTAATGAGGACATTCTGTGGTCAGCAATACTACCGTCTGTAGAGAGAGATGGAAGGAGAACAGGAGGTTTGCTTTGGAATGAACTACATCAGCTTTTAATATAATACACTGAATTGATCAGAAAGACATTACAGTTACGTTTCTCATGGATATCCACAACATCCACAGCTCGCCGACCTCAGCACCCACATCTTTCAATCATGAGCTTACACGTTTACCTTTTTTAATTTTCTGAACCAAACCACGTTCAAGTTCAAAACAACTGCAGCATGACTTTCTTATTATTTACTCTCTGAGTCTGCACTTGTCCCATTTGCCCTCAAACCCATTGTTTAACCCATTCCAATAGTATTATCGTGATAGCAATGACAAACAGTAAACAACATATCAAATCATATAACCTATAGCTTGAGATTTCAGAACAGTATTTCTCTAAAAACGTATGTAGGCCACTGCTCCTGTCTTTCCTGCATGCATGACACAAATAGCAGTTGGGGAGAACCGCATGGTTCAATGTTGTGTCCTCACTAAAAGGAGTGACTCATTCATATGGTTTTCGGGTCAAGGACTCAGAGAACAGTCCAAAGATTCCCTTTACCCTGTCAACCCAGCTCAGTGTTTGTTGGGTCACCTGATCAGTGAGCAGCAGCCTTATCACAAATCGTCTGACACTGTCCAGACGTCATCCACACTGTAATGTAGCATGGCGTCCCACAGAGGCTACTCATTGATACACACAAGAGTTAAACACGCCATGCAGTCAAAGCCAAAATCTACAAAAGTGTTTTAGAAAGGTGTATCTCTGTTGAGAAGTCGGCGTGCTCGGTGCGGCTGCAACCAACCGTACTGTACTACTGCGTCAGTTCGTATGATCTCACAACATCGACAATAATAGGCGACACAATGATGATGATGATGATGATGATGCACTGGCTTACCTGAGGTGGTGCGAGTTGGGTTCGCAGTCAAAATACAGTCCTTTGACTTGAGAGTAACAAATACGAGCAGATCTTAGCTCAACACCACCGCCCGGGGCACCTTGGGCACTTCTGTTGTGGCTACTCGCATATGAAATGGTATTATCCGCAAACGAGGGAAGTTGGTTGGTCTGTTTTTTGGGCATGTGCTTACTAAGCTCTCTGCCCTCACAAAAACAAAACGCAGGAACAACGGCACGCCTTGTGGTGTCAGCGCACTGTTCGCCTGCCGCTGAGAACAGACAGTGTTCATGTGACTTGCAAAAGAGGAGGGCTTAAATACCACAAATACCCGCTGATGAAGACGAAAGGTACAGGGTTTTGAAGTATCGGTGGTGGCCACGCCCTCTTGCAGAATAGAACGGAACAGCGTTCTGACGTCACAGTTTTCAGGGTTTCCGAAGTAGCGGGTGAATTAATAGGCTACTTTAGTGGAGACTGCAGTAGGCCTGCAAGCCGATCTGTCGTGTTTTTGTTTCATGCCACTTTACAGGTAGCAAGAGTATTGCCACGACGATAGGCCAAATAAAGTTTTGCGAGGAGGAATTGCGTATTCAGTTTGAACAACTCCCGCCCCCTCCCTCCATGTCCTGGAAAGCTCACTGCACCCTATTCTTCCAATATCCTTATGTCCTCATATTCTTATTATATAATCCGTAATCGGGTTTTTTTGTATGTTGTATAGTCGTCTGTAGAAGCAGCATATTGGGTGTAGCCCTGTGTCATCCAGTCTATGCTGTAGGCCAACCAATGACAACGTTGGATGGGAGCTGGAAGTATAAACATTGACATACAACTCAAACGACAGCATCAAACAAGCAAACAACACAGTGTGTGCCCAGTTATAGCATGGGCATGACAGATTAATTGGCCTACCGCCCCGTTCCCAAATGGCAAATCATCAAACTCGAGATGCTAGACATTTTGGATCGATTAGAGAATAACAGAAGGTATTTGATATGTAGTAGGCCTAGTGAACACCTTTGTCACATTCAAATAGCTTGGCACGCTGACATCTCCTAACACGTGACGGGTGTGATGCAGGCCTCTCTGACCAGTGAGGAAAGAGGAAGTTACTGCTGACTAATTTATTCATGCTGTGTTTTGAACCCAACTGTTGTCTCGCACAGGCCTCCACACTATGTTTAATTTAATACTTTTTGCATTTATTTCACACATGTTCTAAGGACTTTGTTGTTGCTTCACCTACCCACAATGAAAGCCTACAAATGGTTGAGGCTAAAACACTTATCTTTATTGATTTGGAAAGAGATAAGAAACAGATTAAAAAAAAACAGACAGACAGACAGACAGACAGACAGACACAGACCGATAAAGAGACAGACGGACAAATAGGCAGGCAGAGAGACAGACAGACAAAGAGACAGACAGGCAGGCAGACTAAGAGACACACAGACAGGAAAAAAGACAGACAGACAGACACATAGGCAGACCGAGGGACGGCCAGGGTACAATATAACGTTTTTAATCCGTTACAGTAGTCACTGATATATCTAGGCTAGTTGTAATTGCCCCCTTGGGTGTGGATCTCATGGGATAAGCCATCTGCTTAATTACTGAGGTGCTCTGATTCTGAATACCCGGGGAATGGACTGGGATAGGGGTTCAGCCAAAAAATTATATTTTTGATATTTAGGGGGACTAAATGATTCCTTACAGATGATCTAGAAACTAAACAACAGGCAAGTGAATGGATCCCGAAACGTTAGTTGGGCATAGTTTAAAAAGGTTCATTGTAGCCTATTATTTTAGAAATGGGTGTGGCAGAAGGGTGCTCGTGGGATACTTTCACAAGCGATTTCTCAAGCGATACTGAGTGATTTATGTTGCGTATTATTTTTGTACGATTGATGATCGAACATATGAATTTAGCCTCCAGAAGGTGGCTTCCCAGTAAAGCGCCTCACACACATTATTAATCGATGGTTCTTCTTCAATACATCAGAACCGATCGGTTTCCTGCTGCCAAATGAATTTTGATCGCATTGTTTTAAAAAACGGAAACGTTTTCTCGTTGTTTATTGCAGGAGGTCATTCATTTGTGGACGAGGAGGCGACAGTCATGAAGTGAGGAGAGGGAGGAGAAAGCAGACCAAGAGAGGAAGGAAGGAGCAGGGGCACAACGTCATGAAAACGAGAATCTGAGTGGAAAAAAAAAGAGCCCGAACGACCGATCATATATGTAGTGGATGCACGGTATTTCATTTAGCGACCAAATGCAGAGTAATTGCGTTTATTATGTCCGACTGACGGCCGTGTTTTGTTAATATCCCTGGGTGTAAAAAGAGGCTGACCATTTTGAAGAGGAATCGGCAACACAACAGCAGATTTCATCTCTACAAGAGGTCCCTGAACACGGAGATATGGATTGCCTGTAGCTCTTTCGTGTGCCTGTTATTTAACGTTTTTGGGGAAACATTTAACCGACATCGAGAACCATTAGCCCAATGCATGGAGTAAAGTGGATTGGCAATTCTCTGCACCTCATTTTTTAATGAGTAAAAGGACATTCAATTTCTTCTCGGGCTCCCTGAAACATTGATTCCCGTTTTTTTTACACCAGGAAAAAGGCAGCAAAACCATCGGAGGCATTAACAGGTAGTCACTTAATAACTAGTTATTAGCGTAAAGGATGGATGGATGTTGTGCCATGCAGCGATGGGCCTGTGCAACGCTTCTATTTTCATGTGGTGAATTTACACCCGTTTCTGGCTCTTAGTGTGTCAGAGAAATGTCGGGAAGGCCCCTTCTTGCCGTGGTGGTCATGGATCAATATCGGCCGTCATTGACGAAGCTAATCTCGCTATTAAAATGTTCAGTATTCCTCCTGTATTACATGTATGTTGTGTTAGTGATAGCCCGAGAAAAGTGTTGCTTTATTTGCCATGGAGGTCCTCAGATGGGTTTTATTTCGTTACTGCGGTAAAAATTTGCAGTTCATGGGGGCTAAGGAACCGAGTCCGGCCCAATGCAATGCAAACCTCATCGATGGTGGTGGTCTCATGTTGGGCGTTGAGCACAGATCTTAGCGACATAAAACCCGTGCTATGGGCTCGTATTATACAGCTATTTACTGACCGATGTATGCAGGTAAATGGCTTGTACTTTTTATCCTATGTTACCCATGATAACCCTGTGCATTTAAGGGGTGGGGCCAGCCCCAATAACATTTTTTTTGCATCATTTTCTTCAATACCGCTCGGCATTCGTTACAGAAAACGCACTACATCACAGCAGCGGTCATAGTCGTTGAACGATAGATCGATACGTGTCCGTTAAGCATCAAGCAATTCTCGCCGTTTTTCCTAATCAGCGTCGTCATGGGATAAGCGTGTCTTTTATGCTCGAGAAGGCCTATTCAGATGCTTGGATGTGCACCGCAATCCTGATAAAAAATAATCAAAGATTAGGACGTTGAATGAATAGGCTCATGGTGAAGAATGTCTGAAGGTATAATTCTTTACGCGTTACAGGGTCCACATGTACTGTTAAAACACGCGCATGGAGGCCATCGAGAGCGTGCGCGCCATCTGCGGAAACTACAGCCGGCTGGGCCTGGCCTCCTACCCCAACGGCTACCCCTTCCTCTTCTGGGAGCAGTACGTCAGCCTGCGCCACTGGCTGCTGCTGTCCATCAGCGTGGTGCTGGCCTGCACCTTCCTGGTCTGCGCCCTGTTCCTGCTCAACCCCTGGACCGCCGGCATCATCGTGAGTGATGGAGGGGGGGGGGGGTCAACGCACTGCGTGTGTACGCCTGTAAACAGTACCGCACGGGTGTAAACACACGCGTGTCCACGGTCATGGATAAACGAGCGAGGTTACAGGCTTTTATATACGCGCGGACGTAGACTGGATGGGCGCAAACTGTTTGGGTAAACACGCGTGTTCACGGTCACGGATAAACAAGGCGAGTGCGCGGCAATGTAAACGCCGTCGGCCGTTTGGGTGCAAACACATGCGATCGCAGCAGCGGGTTTACATACGTGTTCCCCCAGTGATGGGTAAACACACACACACACACACACACACACACACACACACATGTACACACACGTACACACACACAGGGCTGGGGTCCGACCGGCTGGTGTCTGTTTGGATGTGGTCGTCCAGACACGGTGACCACGCCGGCTCTCCATCACCGCCACAGACGTGCACACTTCCACCCCGCGACGCAGGAGGTGACTCTTCAGGCGCAGTGTCTCCTTCAGAGGCAGCGTGCTCCTGGGGAGGAGCAGGGGAGGGCCCGGCGGAGGAGCAGGGGAGACCGCGGTGTGTTATTATATAGCTCCGGTCCCAGTGTTTACCCTGTGCTGTTTTGTCAGGTCCGCTCTGTTTAGTCTGGCCCTGCTCCTCCAGACACCTCCACTTAAATCAGCGAGGAGGAGACACTCGCGTCTCCTCCCCGCTGTACGCGTGTGAGGCGCTCAGTTCAGGCAGGCACCCCATCAGTCACCTCGCGGGAACGCGTAAACACGCAGGTGGGGGAGAGTTAAAAAGTCGCACGCACATAACCATGACCATACACCACCCGACACACACACACACACGCCACCCGACACACACACACACACCACCCGACACACACACCACCCGACACACACACACACACCACCCGACACACACCACCCGACACACACCACCCAACACACACACCACCCGACACACACACACACCACCCAACACACACACCACCCAACACACACACCACCCAACACACACACCACCCGACACACACACACACCACCCAACACACACACCACCCGACACACACACCACCCGACACACACGCCACCCGACACACACACACACACACACACAGGACAGGCTGGCTGCCTTCCCCTGGTACGTGACTGCCTAACCAGAGGCAACAAC
>JAOPUI010000125.1:2208867-2219296 GCA_027123135.1 Urophycis floridana | reverse complement strand
GAAAACGACTTGCTTGATCCCCATCAGTCAGGCTTCAAGACTGCACACTCTACAGAGACGGCCCTCCTGACGGTGACCGAGTCCCTTCATGCCACCAAGGCCTCTTCCCTCTTTTCGGTGCTTGCTCGCATCGACCTGTCTGTGGCGTTCGACACTGTGAACCACCAGACCCTCCTCACCATTCTTGCTGATCTCTCACACTCATGAGGTCACATAGAATGGCTCCCTGTCCAAACCCCGCTCAGTACTAGGACCGCTTCTGTTCTCCCTATAAACCGGATCTTTAGGCATCACACGGTTTTTCACCGTGCAGACCACACTCAACTGTTCCTCTCCTCCCCCCCCTCAGACACTCTGATTGCAACACGCATCTCATCTCAGAATGTTTGGCAGACATTAGGGTAAAGGGACATTTAGCTTTTGTTCAAAGCGACTTACAATTGCTACATTTGTGGGGTTCGACATGTGGACAGTTGGAGGAGGGGGATCAAAGGGATCGAACCACCAACCCTAAGGTTAGTGGACGATGCACTCTGTCCACCCGCTCTATTCACTGAGCTACTGCTTCCCCAAGCGGCATAAGCTCTTGGCCAACTGAGCATCAACTGAAGCTCAATCTCCCAAAGACTGAGCTTCTCTTCATACCGTGGAAAGACTGCCCTCACAGGGACCAACTGGTCTCGGTCGAGGGCATTACAGTATGTGCCTCACCGACCGCGAGGAACCTTGGCATAATACTCGACAACCAACTGTCTCGCACTGCAAACATCACTGCAGTGACCAGATCTTGTAGATTTGCCCTCAACAACATCCGCAGGATCTGGCCATTCCTCACGAGGGAAGCGACACAGCTGCTGACCCAAGCACTCGTCTTCTCTCACCTCGACTACTGCAACCTCGACTACTGCAACTCGCTCTTAGCTGGACTCCCTGCAACTGCGATAAAACATGCAGCAGATCCAGAACGCTGCAGCACGCCTTGTGTTATAAAAGAACCCAGAATAACATTTAAACTGCAGGCCTCACTTGCATCAGTTAAGGTCAGTGTTCATGACTCAACCATAAGAAAGAGACTGGGCAAAAATGGCATCAATGGGGGAGTTCCAAGGCGAAAACCACTGCTGACCAAAAAGAACACAAATGCTCATCTGAGATGGGCCAATAAACGTCCTGATGATCCCTAAGACTTTTGGAAAAACATTCTGTGGACAGTTTTTACAGCTGGCGTAAAAATAACATTACAATTGATAAAAAAGACCACCCATACCAATAGTCAGGCATGGGTGGTGTGATGGTTTGGGGCTGCTTTGCTGCTTCAGGATCTAGACTACTTGCTGTAAGTGATGGAACCATGAATTCTGCTCTGTATCAGAAAATTCTGAAGGACAACGTCCGGCCATCAGTTTGTGACCTCAAGCTCAAGCACAAGTACATGGGTTATGCAACAGAACAACAACCCAAAATACACCAGCAAGTCCACCTCTGAATGGCTTCTTATTAAGGTTTTGGAATGAAAACCTTAATAAAGGTTTTGGAGTGGCCTAGTCAGAGTCCGGACTTAAATCCGATTGAGATGCTATGTTGTGACCTTAAACGGGCAGTTCATTCTCGAAAACACTCCAATGTGCCCGAGTTAAAAAAAAAAAACCAACACAGCGATGTGGAAGACTCATTGCCAGTTACCGCAAATGCTTGATTGCAGTCATTGCCATCAATTGCCGGTTGTGGGGTAGCACAACCGGTAATTAGGTTCAGGGGGCAATTACATTTTCACATAAGGGCAGAAAGGTTTCGATTTGTTTTTTTTACTCAACAAAAATCATCATTTAAACAGCATTTTGTCTTTACTCGGGTTATATTTGTCTGATTGAAAGTATGACAAATATGCAAAAAAATAGATCAGGAAGGGGGCAAATACTTTTGCACAGCACTGTACATTAAACACCTGAAATCGAATCATCTAATGTGTGTTTTCCTTTCAACTACGCCCAACTCATGGCCCGGGGGGAGGGCGATCCATTTTCCATTGAAGCTCTGCTGTAACCAAGTCGGACTAGAACCAAGAGTGGATCCGAAGGCCGCCGACTTCCTCGACATAACATATTACTTGTGATGTTGCAGCTGTTTTTTTTGGGAAGGGATATTTAAATTGAACATATGTTCAACCAAGTGAACCAATTAAGAAATAGAAAAAACAAAACAAAATCGGGATGTATAATTTCTTTCCTAATGCCCGCATAAACAGCAGCATAAAGACTCACACCACAGGCAGGAAGCGGGCCCTTGCCAGGAGGCTGCCAATGTAGCCGGCTGCAGCCTGCCTGAGAACTGGAGCATGAGACGGGTTCTGGAGGATCTTCCACAGGTGCTCTAGGAAGGCCTCTGCAAGAGCCTGAAAGTGATAGTGAGAGACAGTGAGAGAGAGGGGAAGAAAAGGCGCAAAAATCAAGAATGAGAACACAAATTAGCAATAGAATATCAAATAGTAATAATAATAGTGTATACCTATCTAAAAAATATATCGGAAAAATAGAAGGGACAAGGCCTTCTAAGGAAATGATGGAGAAACAGTGAAAAAGCACAGGGTTTACAACATTGGTATAAAATCGGGTTTCCTGAAATAGGAAGGCTTTTGTTTGAAAAAGTTAAACGAGTTAGAGGAGAGGTTGTCAAGAGTTGGAAAAGAAAAAGAAAAGTGATATGCGACTGATTTGGGACTGGACCAGTGTTTGTGAGGTCAGACAACACAAGGGCAAGAAAGCGATCAATCTGGAGAAAGTGTTCCAGATCCATGGAGGGATACCCCAATTACAGATAAGAAGAAATAATAAAGGAGAAAAACAATGTAACAAGTGTCTGGTAGTTCGCACCAATACATGTGATGGTGCCTCATTAAAGAAGCAGAGGTGGATTCGTATTGATAGGACGCAGGATGATACCAGGTCCAATGAGAGGATATGTGGAGCATGACAAACACAACCACAAACATCCAAAATTGTAGGTCAAAATGTACACAGGCACCACATTCAAATGATGTCTGACCAATGTGTGACTAACCCTGTCCCTTAGGACTGTGATTTGTACTGCAATGGCCTCATGGTTGAGAGGCCATTGTGGGATGTCAATGTCAAGTCGATGTCAAGTCACAATTACTCGTAACCTGTAACCCGTAAACTAGGCTTAAATGACTACAGACAAGTCGCCCTGACATCAGAGTGCCTTGTCCAAGCGCACCTAAAAGACATCACCAACCCACTCCTGGAGCCCCTACAGCTCGCCCATAGAGCAAACAGATGACACTGTCAAAATGGCCCTTAATTTCATCCCCCCCCAACACCTGGACTCCTCAGGAACCTACACCAGGATCCTGTTTGTGGATTTCAGCTCTGCATTTAACACCATCAGCCCGGATATGCTGCAGGACAAGCTCTCCCATGCCTGACTCTACCTGCAGGTGGATCACAGACTTCCTGTCTGACAGGAAGCAGCACGTGAAGCTGGACAAACATATCTCTGACTCTCAGACCATCCGCACCCGTTCCCCTTGTGGCTGTGTTCTTTCCTCTCTGCTCTTCTCCCTGCATACGCACACTTGCACCAGTCCGTCCTGAATTTGTGGACGACACCACCCTCATCGGACTCATCTCTGGTAGGGATTTGTTTTCCTACAGATGAGTGATTGACCACCTGGTGACCTGGTGTGGCCAGAACAACCTGGGGCTCAATGCTCTAAAGTGGAAATGATTGTTGATTTCAGAAAGAACACCCATCCGTCCCCATCATCCTGTGTGACTCCCCAGTCAACGTTGTGGAGTCCTTACGCTTCCTGGGCTCCATCATCACCCAGGACCTCTGGTGAACATTAGCTCCCTTGTCAAAAAAGCACAACAGTGGATGTACTACCTGCGGCAGCTGAAGAGGTTTAACCTGCTAAATACAATGATGGTGCACTTCTACACTGCCATCATTGAGTCCATCCTCACATCCTCTATCACCATCTGGCACACTTCTGCCACTGCCAAGAACAAGGGCAGACTGCAGTTTATAATGCGCTCTGCGGACAAGGTGATCGGCTGCAATCTGAGGCGGGCAGCAAAGATTGTGGCCGACCTCTCACCCCAGGCTCAAACCTTTTTTTAAACACTCCCCTCTGGCAGAGGGGGAGTGGCGTGAGAACCCCTTACGCCACAAGAACAGTTTCTTCCCCACTGCAGCTGGCCTTATCAACAAGACCCGGAACCCCCACTGACACACTCCAGACATTACGTCCCGACATCTTGCACTGTTGATTGGTAATGTCTGTTGTCACGCACCAACCACAAGTAAAATCCCTTTTATGTGCAAACCTACTTGACAATAAACATATTTCTGACTCCGGATTTGCACTGTGTTGATTGTTTATTGTTATTGTCTATTGTTTATTGTCATGCACCACCAAATTCCTTGTATGTGCAATCTTCCTTGGCAATAAACATCTTTCTGATTCTGATCTCTGTGCACGATTTGGTGTGTGGAAATACATGTTATAATGTTAACAATTGTATAAATCTTATTCAAATGAATCCCAACATGGTCCACCTGGAAGATAGTAACTGCATTGGCCCAATACATAAACTCTTCCGAGACGCATCAACGCAAACTGACCCTCAATCAATCTTTGCCAACCACAGTGCTTCTCACATGCGGCAAAATAAATCTATGTACCAAACTTCAGTTAGGGTACATGTTATTTAGCATACCCAGTCCCAATGATTCACATAGTTGAAAGGCAAGGAACAGACACAATGTTTCTGTAGACTTCTGAGTTCATTTTGCTCATCAATGAAAAGGAAGTGTTAGACGGACACCAACGATTCTTTGGCATTGTAATGTCATTGAATGGTGTGTATTTAAACAAACTGGAACAAGGCACTATCCACAGCAATAGATGCTCAGAGTCGTCAAGGCCTTTTAAATAACAATTCGACAAAGTCACTAAGGTGACACTCGCATGGGGTTAGACTTAATCCATCACTTCCTGTTGAGCTAGAGCCTGCAAACATCATCATTTTAATGCCCTCATTCATGTAAAAGTGGTCAGTGAATCAAGTGGTCAAGTGAATTCAATTTAGATTAACCTGGTGCTCAATTCCTTATTCATATAAATATGCAGTTTGCTATGATCGTTGGACTCAACAAAACAAACAGTCAATACACACGGAGAATGAAGGAGAACCTTCACACATGAGGGTCATTGCCTCGGGGGTACTCTAGTAGGCGCTGTTGTCTGGCACACCTTAGAATATGTGTATTTCCTCGCCAGACGATTTGTGTAAATTACAATTTTTATAGATGTACCTCATCAGTTTCTTGTTCCTATCACAGGAACCGACAATTAAATATTTTGGGGATGTTCAGAATTGTGTACATGAGGTCAAAATTTAGTTGAAAATAAATGAATGTGGACAATCATGTATACTGTTAGCCTAGATGTATGTATAAGGTACCAGCTGTATTAGGATAAAATCATGGAAGTGGGTTTGATTTTGCACATGGCTCTTTGCATGAATTCTCAGCAGTCTTTGTTGCCAGCCCACAACTTGCATCATGCAGTTTTGATTTTCTTGTTGTTATAAGGACATCCTTTCTTGAAATAGATATAAATTATCATTATAATAAAATGTTTGACTTCCGAAATCGTATCTATAAATGAAATTCATACGGAGGATGAAACTGTCCACCCAGCCCACTTTGAATTTAATAGACCATTCAATAGATGAATAGATAGTTTGTTGAGCAAACCATGAGCAAAATTGTCTCCCGGTTGAAATGCATTGGTGTAAATGTTAAGCAAGTTAAGGCTCACATTCAAAATGTATTACATTTCGTTCTGTGTAAAACAAAAAAAGCTGGACAATTATGCTGATTCATACAGAACACAATTCAATAGATACATTTTGTGACAAGAACGAAAAAGTGTGTTGCCGGGTTGGCTAGAAACACTAACCACTCTGAAACTGCAGAGGTAGAAGAGGATGTACTGGACATGGCAGGAGTCATGTGTCGGCAGAATAAGCTTGTCAAAGATGCATAAAAGGTCTCGAAACAGCTCTTTTGTCCTGTCCACATCCAGACCACCTACGGATAAAATGACAAGAAAAGCAAATCGTAAGCTTAGGGAGTAGGGATGCAACGATCATAGATTTTGATGGTACGATTATAGAAAAACAGCGATTATTATGCATAATTCACGACAAAATGGATGTTCAAAATCAAATGAACATTTATAAATTAGAGGCTTTATTGTATTTTACAAAATGTCTTTATTCTAAGTCCGCGAAACCATGCAGCAGAGCTACATGTGGTGGCTTAGGACCAAAATAGCCTAATTAACAAGCCTTAGAAGACAGCTTAAGGAGGCCACTAGTCCTCGGAGCACCTGGGATGCATTGAGCTGGATTAGGTGGTGCATTGTGGGAAGATTTCTGCGAAGGTAGACCTGGTCAATGATTCCCCATCTGCTGTTGGTGGAGGGCCATAGGAAACTATTCATTCATAATTCATCATCGCTCAAAGGGCGATTTATGAAATCCAAATATCCAGTTTGTAAGCATCTTACCGTCAATTACACAAAATGGAAGTGCTTATGTCTGAGTGATCCAGCTCTGGATGAGAGAACCAGAGAAACGGACGGGCGATTTGGATTGCTGAATCTGACGTCCAGGCTTGATACTCTACCTGACTGGCAGCCAATGAAGTCATTAGATTAGGATTAGATCCTTCACTGATTTACTCACACTTGGGATGGGTGGGGTTGTGGGGTGGGGTGGGGTAGGGGGGGGGGGGTGATTAAACAACCATTTTGCTCTCTTTTTGGTCGTTAATGCTCCAATGTCATTCGAACGTTGCCATATGCACACCATCGCACCATAGTAAAGGCTACATATCAACCAATTGCATATGAACAAAACCTCAAAATGTGTCAACTCATTCAAATACACAACGACAGGCCTACAGGTAAACATTTTATTTAATCAAACCGATGTAGTCCATAAGGACATGGCGTGTCCGGACAACGACTCAAATCAATGGCTCACTGGAAAGAAGGATTATTTCTGTTCCGTAAAATATACAATTTTTGTGAGTGATTTCAAAATAAGGCCGCTTATTTAAAATAAAATAGCACGAAGCTTCCACCCTTAGGCGCATTGCGCCGAAACCCGGGTGAAATAATTTAATAAATAAAAACCCATCCAGACAACAGCATGTCAGGCCTCTTACACAAGAGCAATGCCGCATTTGCATTTCAAGACACACCGGCCAATCAAAAACATACATAGGCGCTGTGGCCATCATTCGTTAGCGACAAACCCCCAGAGACGTTACATTTAAGGAACGCTGTCGTCCCTACATGTAACATTTGAAGGGTTTTTAGGGGGTCTCCAGGAGACCGGTTTAATTGGTGAAACGGGGGCGCAGGGGGAACATATTTGCTGCATTGCCGTATAGTTACCGGTGGCACTGAGAAGACTTACCCCAGCTGCTCGCAGTCCTGCCCAGCAGCTCCCGCGTCCTCGGGTTCCATATAAACTCCTTCCATGTGCTCTTCTCTCCATCCTTGGCCATTTTGTCTGATGGGTTTTGGTTTAAATTCTCAACGAGAAAAGCTGCGTTCTTCTACAAAAAATAAGTATCAGCTAGATAACAGGGAGCGTTTCAAATGGTTGACCGCAAAGAGCGAAAGAAATCTACAGTTACAATGCGTGTGAGACTTGAATGAAATAAAATTCTACCACAGCGCTATGATAGTCTATCTAAAAACATAAAATGGATGCTAATGGTGAGAGGTGGTGATACTACACTCAGGATATATCTAGTATCTGCCCTCCCCCCTGCTCTTGTCTGCATGCCGCAGAGTTTTGATGAGTGGTGCAGAAATGTAGTGATACTGCGGTAAAGGACTCTATCCGCCTCTCTCCATCAGATCCTCAACCCCACCCCTCCCGTGCCTACCCGCTCTTCATCATCATCTAACCCCGCCCACCTCCCCAGCAAAGCTGCTCCCTCATCCTCCTTGCGCACAAGAGGTGAGCAGCCAACCAAATTGTGCAGCAACCAATCCACTGCAATGCACGCTCACTTGTAACAGGCGGAGGAAGCGGACGGGCAGCTGCATTGGCGAATAACCACCGCCAACATGACTACTGTCTTGTCTCGCCTATACTACTTACGCTGCTCTATTTATAACACCCTTTTCTCATCCGTTTCCTCATCTTAACATTTGCAGTCGGTAGTACGCCTACTGTTATGAGTAGCAGTTGCATTTGTTCATATGTTCATACACAGGCCTCTCAATGTGGTGATATTTCTTTCACTTGGCGGGGAGTAACCACTATAACTGGTGCATTTGCATCAATAGGCCTCATGTAGGACAGCGTGAGCGTCCTATCAGATATTCTACAGCTTCGGGAAAACTTAGCAATACAACAGCAAATCCTTCTGGTCGACCGTAACTCAATAAATATCTGAGTGTTATAGATTTTAATAGTAGTTTGGTCTTGCTTTACGTGGGAGTGCCGTCTGGTTTTGAAGTAACAGACCCCTGTTCCCATGGTAATAGAGTGATGACTTTCGCGTGTGCATAGCTACGGCAGTAGCAAGACAATGGCGAAGTAGCGCCCCCCGTTGGCGCACTAGGGGACTCCAACACGTGTTATGCTGCTACAACGGGCACACAATGTCCTCAATGACTGTGAGGAGCGAGGGGGGGAGGGCTTCTTCACCAACTATTTAAATAGCTAGATAGATAACCTACTTAGATGGATAACATACTTATATAGAGATAACTAAATACATAGATAACCTACTTGTGACTATCCTTATTGCATCAGCCATGAGTAAAAAGAAAACATCACTACGTGTAAGAATTTGTTGTATATGTTAATTATATAAAGTTCATTATATAAAATGTATTTAATGACAATATCAATGCAAATATAGCACTACAGTGATTTCCAAGGTACACCGTATCTTACCATATCAATATATTATATGGCACTCATATATGGCCACTGTTTTAGTAGACACACAAAACCAACAGCTTTTGTAAACTATTATGGGAATTATGCCTAGACTTCAATATTGATAATTTGACGGGAGGGGGGGACACAAGGTGAGTACCTGGTATCAGAAATAAAAATAGGCCCATTGGATAATGATCATTGGAATATTCTCTGTGTAAGGAAACTCTGCATGCATTGCACTTGACCTGCCTCTTCACCTTGGTAGTGGCACATTTCTCGCTTTAAAATGCACTCCCATTCATAAACAGCTGTATATATAAAAAAAGAAAAGGCAGAGCAGTTTTTAAATTCACCCCCAAAACATTTAGATACGTATTTTCTCCACTGGGTGTTTAACTGTACATTTTGGTGCTAACTGATATCCAAGTGACGACATCCAAGAAACATTCAGGTCCCTTAATACGTGTACATACTTGTACAAAGTACTTCACTCTTTAAGTTAAAAAACTTAACTTGGCGCTTGGAGAGAGGAGAGAACTAAAACAGAGAAACAGAACAAAAATGGGAACGATATAACCACGACACGAACGTTGTTGACGGGTGGTAGCGGCATGGAACCCAGAGAACAACGACAGAGTTCAAGGTAGCAGCAACGTAGTCAAAAGTGTTGAGACAATTGGTGGTTTGAAATCTGTACACAAAAACAAAAAGGAAAAACAAAAACAAAACAAAAAAATGAATGTAGAAAAAGTCAAGAGATAACCTTTTTACTGCTTAAAGGGAGTCTTGCATAAATTTGATTATTACACTGTTGGACTCAAATCGCCACATTCAATGGGCGCTCTCTCTATATTTATTATAACTATATGCATGGACTGGCAGCAGCAGCAGCAGATAAAATCGTACGTAGTATTACCATCATCTTTTAGAAAACAAAAAGTCTATACAGTATATGCTACATAATATGTACTCGTTACAAGTATGAAAATGGAAATAATTAGATACTTGCTACATTTTCAATACAGCTGTACATCTCTATTTACAGTACATTACAGGGTTGTAGCTCGACGACCACACGCCGTACCGTGTTGTCTTTGTGCAGATTGTTCCAGCATTCTGTTTTTGAGGTGACAGATGTTCACAGTCCTGGCAGTCGCCTTGCGCTCTACAGTCTGTGTGGATGGACGGTCAGTGGCTGTGTTGTTGTCGTTGCTTTTGCTTTTGCCTTTTTTATTTTATTTTTTATTTTTTCTGTTTATAGGTCGGTGGAACAATCACGTATGTGCAACAGTGGTCAGAGCGTCATGGTGACCGTCACGTTTCTAGAGTGGAGCTGGACGTGCACGGGGTGTGTGTGTGTGTGTGTGTGTGTGTGTGTGTGTGTGTGTGTGTGTGTGTGTGTGTGTGTGTGCGTGTGAGTGTGAGTG